>JAWPHD010011850.1:0-80268 GCA_037043455.1 Cyrtodaria siliqua
TTTTCTTTTTACCGAGTATATATCTAAAATGTTACATTACTAACACGATCAAAGGTACGTTGCAAAGATCCCCAACAGCCTATACATGAACATGTACTGACGGTCAATGAAAACACACCATTAACTCCATATGTTATTGCTGTTGGATTATTCGCAAACCATTTGGAATAAAAATGCGGAACCAATTTTTTGTAATTTTTCAAGTATTTAATCTTGATACCAAGCTTGTCTTACATGTTTGTTTATAGGTTTTTATGAACAAGCCGTTACTCAGTTATTTATCTTGTCATTTAGCATTGTTTACTTTGGATAATCATAAAAGAAACTAGTCCACTAATTTCAACATGCATTAATCTGTTACTCAATAAATTCCATTTGATTTTACTGGCTTTTGTTTAGTTTGACTTCTGACAGTATTATATAATGAATGTTTCCGAGAAAATGTTTTGTTTGTGCGATGTAGCTGAAGAAACCCGGAAATGCACGTGCATTTCATGACAACAATGTGGAATGCGCTAAATCAAGATATGCACGTTAAAAATGTTAAATGTCGACTCTTTATATGCATATATTTATATATATATATAAATACTCGTTTTTTCTTCTCGAAAACATAATGTCGGTTATAACTTTCTCATTTCTTGATATTTCTTCATCAAACTTTCAATATATACTCATCATGACAACATCGACATGACCACAAAATATAAAGGTCAAGGTCACACTTAAAATCATTACATGGATTAAATACTCATTTATTTCATATATTGCTCAATCCTTTCCTTAACCGTACACGACATTGTGTTGCGGAAATCAGGTAAAGCAGGCTGATATAAAACGTATACTACTTGTATCGAGGCGACGAGATCTGTCATATGGTACCTTGGCAATTAATAGGGTATCATGACTTGTAATTGACATAAAATGCTACTAGCATTGACGCAACCTCCGCGTCATCGACCCTAGCTCCGTCTCATTGACTCTACCTCTTGCCGAAAATTGACGTACTCTGTTTTCTGATAAACCAGTTTAGTACTGAGTAATGATTACATGAAAGGCTTTTCATCTCGCCTAAAAAAACAGCTGACTTCCATAAATAAATAAGAATATGCACCGAAAAGGTACGATCTGTCGAAGAAAATATACGCACCTTCTAATCTTATAAAATACCTGCGCGTAAAAGCAAACAATAATTTGTAATAATTTCGCAACTTAGACATACTTTGAACACACATAATTGGATTACCATTCCCCGATTTTTGAAATAAATCGTTGGATTTATGATATGATGAAAAACAACGACCTGAACTCAGCTTTATTTTGTCATTTTAATCATTGTCACTGCCTCGGAAGTGTCATTGACTCTCGTTTTCTGATATCTCCAAAATGTGCTAGAGTCAATGTTTAGTACCCGTTTTATAGGGAGGTATGTGTAAATGGCATGGGCGAATTAGAGTCTGCTGCTAATCCTGTTTTAAATAGTCGAAGTCCTATTTTAGCTGTATTGTACGACTGTATATATTGACACATACATTGTATCTTTTGATTGTATTTAAGCGCTGGTCAAGCCGGAAATCGAACCTACAACCTTCCGATACAGAGGTGGGCAGGTATTTCAGTGTTTTGGTGAAGTCTGTTCATTGCAGTGTACTCAAATGCCAAATTGTCGGAACCAATCAGATTTATTCCGTAGTAGTATATCGTATAATATATTTTGAAATATCTTAGCATTGTATAGTTTAAATAAAATTGCCTTATATAAGGCTCGAACCCAGAACCGAGGTTCAGTATACACATAGTAGACGATGTTCTAACCGACTGCGACAAAGGCCAAGGGGCATCTGTTTAGCGCAGTTGGTTTGACAAGTTGAGCTAATGATGTAACCGACTGCGACAAAGGCAAAGGCGCAGTCGTTTGGCGCAGTTGGTTTGACAAGTTGAGCTAATGATGTAAAAAATACATGTACATAGAAGGTTGCATGAGGTTGCTTGCATGAATTGTTAAGAAGATGAATGAAATAGCTAACAAACTGGTCATGTTTCGAAACACATCAGCCTTAAATGATGGTTCATTGAACTACGAAAAATCAGGACCCGTTTTTACCTTGAATGGCTTTCGACCTTCGTAACTTGCTTGTAATACAGGGTGGTCAGTGCTCTTTTGTTCTGACAAAAAGTGATACAATGACTGATATATTAATGCACGTGACTCTATGCAACGTAAAATGAAACACCACGAATTCGTGATAATAATTGATTTAAATATAAAACTGCGTTTGGCATGATCAATGTATGTCTAAATAATAACGTTGACTGGTTATGATTTTATTTAAAAGTGATGCACCAAAAGCAACAAACACAGACGTTTGATAACTTTTGAATGAAAATAGATAAGATGACGCAATATTTGAACATAGTTCATCAATTAAAAAAACCGGCTCTTTTGTATATGTACTGTATGCGATTTGGAAGACGAGTATCACATTATTTTAAAATGCCATTGTTATACAGGAATCCGCAAAAATTATATTAAAACTATTATTATAATAGACCAAGAATGTTAAAATTATTAGACTTACTTCAGACAAAATAATAATATTATTACCAAGTTAGCATATTATACGAGTAAAGCTTTATCTGTTAGAAAATCATTTTTGAATATTTAAAAAAAAAACAGTTAATTAGATATTTTTGTATTTGCAACCTCTGCTCCTCATGTAGTAGTTGTTTTCTATATAGATTGCTCTAAATAATGATAAAACATATAACTTTTGTAGAATCACGTGACTTATGAACAATTGTATGTATGTACACTCAAGTGATATGAAAACGCAACACGGGAATTTCCGCTATATATTGTATGTACAATATGCTGCTTTTAATCGAATGGTACATGGCTACTTAAGACCTTTCCTTTTGGATAAAATACTAAAACAACAAATAATACAGCAAATAGTATTCCTGCAATATTTCATTATTCACAGAGTATGCGTTTGGCTCAATCATGTGAGCAAACTTAGGATGCAAAATTTTGCAAACTATTTACGTTAAATACAGTACTGAACTAGCTCAATTTTTCGAAGAGCAACTTCAACATTGATGAAGTTCTTGTTACAAAGTGTAGTGTGATTAAAACGTCTACAACATCACAGTTGTGTCCTTTCTCTAGTTAACTGCAACTGTTTTTTAAAAAAACATCTTGGGATTTCTTTGGAATATTATGTGCAATTAAGTGTGCAGTATATACAATATATAGCGGAAATTCCCGTGTTGCGTTTTCATATCACTTGAGTGTATGTGTAAATGAAGATGTACGTATGTACAAGTTAAATACAATAAAATGTATGTTCTGTTCTGTTCTGTATACTAATTGCTAAGTGGTTAGTACATCCACTTTGAAGGATCCACTTTTGTTGTTAACAGTCTGAGAGCAGGCTTGAAAATTTTCAATAAAGGTCAAGTTTCATCAATAAGTACTTGTGACTTCTCTACACTATATACAACCTTACCACATCATCTTATTAAAGACAAGCTAATTTCTCTTATTCAAAAAACATTCGCTAGAGAAAATATTACATTTTTGGCATGTAATAATATTAAAGCGTTTTTTACTAACGGCAGTTTAGACAATTATACTATGTGGACTTGCTATGAAGTTTGTGAAGAAGCACTCATCTTCCTATTAGATAATATTTTCATCAGGTATGGTACCACCGTTTATAGACAAAATGTTGGTATCCCTATGGGTACAAACTGTGCACCACTTGTCGCAGATTTGTTTTTATTTTGCTATGAAAGGGATTTCATGTTGAGTCTTTCACCAGATACCCAGGCAGATGTTATTGAAGCTTTTAATGACACCTCTCGGTATCTGGATGACATACTGAACATTGACAACCCTTTCTTTCCAACTATGGTTGATAATATTTATCCTAAAGAACTTTAGCTTAATAAAGCTAATATTTCTGATAATAACGCTTCTTTTCTTGATTTAGATCTCTCAATTGAAAATGGTGAAATAATTAGCAAAATCTATGACAAGAGAGATGACTTTAATTTTGACATTGTTAATTACCCCCACTTGGATGGGGATGTTCCCCGAGCAACTTCTTATAGGGTGTATGTGTCTCAACTTATTCGTTTTTCAAGAGCTTGTACTCGAGTTGAGGACTTTAATATTCGTAATCTTTGTATAACTAAAAATCTACTCAATCAGGGTAACCGTTACCATTGACTTCGTAAAACCTTTGCAACATTTTATTATCGTAACCCTGATCTTCTTTCCAAATATAAAAGTAATTTAAGGACTCTTCTGCGACAAGGACTATCACAACCTGACTTCTATGGTGATGTGATTAATAAACTTCGTAAGATTCTTGGTCATGATCACTTTCAAACTATCTTTGTTAAACTTGTTAAAAAGTTTATCAAAAGAGGTTATGACCCTATCATTGTGCAACGTACTGCATGCTTGGTGGTGGACTCTTTTACAGTTCGCCACTATGCTTTCCTCTTTAATTGTACCGGACAGGCTGTGGACCCTATGATGACGCCTACCTAAAGCCCATTGGGACGGTGGCATTTGATCTTTGTCTATGATCTTTCCTGTCGTGCCCTTAATGGTTTATTCTCTTATTGCTCTGGCTTCTGCCACTTCATTGAGTACCTTAATTGTGGCTTTCTAGGCTATTGTTTTTTTTTGTAGTATATTTACACGAGCATATTTGTGTTTTACTTATATTGCCTATTGATGCTGCCTTGTTGGTTAGAGATAAGATCATGGCGGGGATTTCTTTATTTACACTGTCCTGTTTTAATGGGATGACAGTAGGGTAAGTGTGAGGTTTGGTGCACCCTAGAACCGGTTTAAACCCCCAGTGGCCTTTGTTGCCACAGACCGTTCCAAGGCGGTCGCCCTATTGTTAACCCTTTTGTGTTTGTGATGTCGTTTGCATTTTTAATTACTTTTGCCTTCTCGTTTGTCTGTTTGCGTGTTTGTTTTTGTGTTTTGTGGTTGACTGTCGTCCTTGAAATATAAACGGTTTGAACCAACCAGGCCAACCTCCAAAACTCAAAACTGGAGCGTCGAAATAAGAATATCTAATCTCATAATTCATTTTACGCATATTCAATCACGGATATTTTAAGAATCCGTGAATAAACCCGTACTTTTAATCGGCACATATACATTATTGATATATGATCAGAACACCTTTTTATTGTTTTGATAAAAGGTTTTCACGGTAGTTTAATTTTGCCGTTCTTTGTCGGGCACCATGCTACATATGTCTATATATATACATGTAGAAGTTGTCTCTTCTATTGTAAAAAATAAGTACGGAATAATCAACAATTCATGTTAGACCCATAATTGTGGCAATCCTCTTTAAAACAGGCAGAAAACGTTTGATATAGAAAGTAAAAGACAACAACAAATATTACCTTGCTGCTTCCAGAGGAGGAGCTCTGTGGAATAAAAAATACATTTTGAAATGTAACAATATCATTATGTATGTACTCAACATGTACTCAGTACGTATGTACTCAAATCGTGCAATACTTTATCATGTTTATTATTGCGTCGTATGTTTTATTTGTTTATTAGAGACACAATTGTTGTTTCAAAACGGAGAAACATATTCCGGACTAAACTACACTCATTTGAAAGAATTCATTTTTATAACGTTTTATTAACTACTCGTGTCTCCTGAACAACTAGTAAAGCATTTGCAGAAGAATGCGAAATTTGGAATTGATGGAAAATAATAGGAATAATTATTTTAAATTACTTGTTTATATATACTGAAAGGAAAAAGAAACGCAGGGTGCGTATTTCCGCTATATATTGCATATACTGCACACTTAATTCCATATATATTCCAAGGAAATCCCAAGATGTCTTGTAAAAAAAAAAGTGCAGTTAGTTAGAGAAAGGACACAACTGTGATGTTGTAGACGTTTTAATCACAGTACACGTTGTAACAAGAAATTCTTAAATGCTGAAGTTCCTCTTTGAAAAATTGAGCCAGTTCAGTACTGTATTTAATGTTGTGATTGCAACATTTAAAGCCTAAGTTTGCTCACCTGCTTGAGCCAAATGCGCATTCTAACGATAATGAAACTTTAAAGGGGTAACCATTGGTGTGTTCAGTGCTGTTTAAACCTTCTTTCTTTCTAAAAGGACAGGCCTAATGTCGCCCTGTACCATTCGATTAGCAGTAGCATATTAAACATACAATATATAGCGGAAATACGCACCCTGCGTTTCTTTTCCCTTTCAGTATATTTAAACAAATATAAAAAGATCGGACAGGGAAAGTTACATTTAAGGAGGACAGTCAACAACAAAACACAGAAACAAATACGCAAACAGACAAACCAGAAGGCAAAAGTAACAATAAATGCAACCGACATCACAAACACAAAAGGGTTGATAATAGGGATACCGCCTTGGAACGGTCAGCGGCAAACAATTCTGGTGCAAATTTGGTCAGAAGTGCTGTGCTTTAATTACAAAGGCATGAACAAGAGAAATTTTAGAAAGGCACTAGAGCATTGCTTGTACATAGTTATGTATAATAGGTAGTACTGTCTTGTGTAAACCGGTAGTCTTGTACACTATTAATTTTAATCTCAGTATAGCTACCTTATGCATCATAAACAGGCTTGCCACCAAATTATGCTTTCAATATTCAAATTTTCTAGATTTTGACTGTATGTTTGGCATGGGAAGAAAATGTGTTCTGTCAAATAAAACTATTTGTTAACCATTGTTAACTATGGATTTAATAAGTCACGTTGTTCACACTAAAATAAATGAATTAGAAACAAATTGTCCGCGTGCGCAAAGTATCCGAACTGTAGTTTCCAGACTGTTGAAGGTATTTCTTTGTGTTTTTTATTTTAATAAATGTGACGTTATAAGTGTTAATTTCAGAAAGCTTTTGTTGTTACATATGACTTTTTATATATACTACTCAAAATAATTTAAGGGTCACAAAATAGTACAGTAATAAATAATTAATTAATCCTTAATATTATGGATTTCATATTCATATAAAGTTCATACATGTGTGTAACGCAACAATTGTAACGTGTACAACTAAACTTAAACTAGATCAGCATTCCTGTGAAGTTTCATGAAAATTTGTCAAGTAGTTTCAGAGGAGTAGCTGCTACAGGTTTTTACTCTTATATAACTCTATGTAAACAACGATGGCCGCGGCAGCCATGTTTAAAACCGAATCAAAATAATGTTCAACAATCATGTCATGCTGATTATTTTAGAAAAAAGTCCCATATCAATATCCCTTACAGTTTTCAAGAATTAGTCGCTACAAATTTGTTTTTTAAAAATATATTTTTAGCGGTGGCGGTCATCTTGAATTTCCGGCCCGCCTGAAATTTGCTAGGATCAACTAGACATCAAGAGCAACATTCTTGTGAAGTTTCATGAAAATGCCTCGCGTAGTTTCAGAGTAGTCGCTACCATTGTTATTATATAACTCTATGTAAACAAAGATGACCCCTGGCGGCCATGTTTAATGTTGAATCAAAATAATTTTCGACAAAGATCAACATCATGTCATGTTGATCATTTTAGAAAAAGTCCCATAGCAATATCACTGTTTTCAAGAAGTAGTCACTACTTATTTAGTAGTCACTACAAACTTGTTTTTAAAAAATATATTTTTAGCTTTGGGGGCCATCTTGGATTTCACATCAACATGAATTGTTGCTAGTATCAACTAGACCTCATGGGCAACATTTCTGTAAATAAATACTGATAAAGGTGATCTTAAAGTTTCATAAAAACATTTTAAGGACGGACAGACTGATGGATGCCGGACACCACACCATGGCATAAGCTCTGCTGATCTTTGATCAGTAGAGCTAAAAATAAGAAAACGGAAAAGAAAATATGCAACAATTATCTGATTATCTGTTAAATAACGGGACATATAATTAAAATATGTGGAATGTAACCTTATGAAGTCTTATAAGTATATAATTAGTGGAGTATAACCATATATGGTTTTCATTAAGTATGTTCACATCATACCAACATGAAAAAGCAAATATGCAACCATTACTGCTAAATAACTCAAAAGTCATTATTATATAGCCCCCATGAAACCTTGTTTGGCGGGGGTATAACTGTGTGGAGTCTTACAAAATAATTAGTGTAGTGTAACCTTATGAAGTCTGTATAATTAGTGGAATGTAACCGTATGTGGTTTCATAATGTATTTTCACATCAAACCAAAAAGGATAAGCAACTATGTAACCATGCAACCATTATCTGTTAAATAATGCAACTAATTTCACATTACACCAAAAATGAGAAGCAAATATGCAGCCATGGTACTATTATCTGTTAAATAATAAAACGCGACAGGACGCGACGAGATGGGACAAAGTGATTCCTATATAGCCCCCACATCTTCTTCATACAGCTGATGAACATGTATGCCATATTTCAAATTTTCTGTCAAACGTTTTTGGAATATAACTGTACATTCAAAATTCTAAACTAAAAATCTAAGTGAAAACGGAGGATAATTCTGGTATAATAGTTGATAGAGTTATGGTGTTTGTCACATGTGGTTGTTTAATGATGATTAACATGTGTGCCAAGTTTCAGTTTTCTATCATTTGTAAGAATATAACTGTGCATTCAAAGTTTCAAACATGCATAAGTACATTGAATATGCGAGTGTTTATACGGGGGCATAAGGTTGATGTTCAAATAATGGAGGTGCACTCTTTAAATAAAGCCATTATATAACACATATTTACATACATAGTGCACTGGGCCCCAAATAATTCTAGGACTGCATGGAAATGTAGTATGAAGTATTCTCAAATTCTTCCAACACAGCATGATATGAAGGGTTACAATAACTCTGCAATTACCTTATCAAATGAAAATACGTAGTCATGGTTCCTCTTGTGGCAGAGGTCTGCATATTTGATACAACCGTATGTCACAGCTTTCTGTGCAGCCTTCAACTCATCTGGCGTCAACTCCTGCAGTAAAAAAAATCTTTTTTTTATTATAAACACATTTTAAAACTATACCATGAAATAAGACATTTTGACTGCCTCACTTTGCACGTGACATGCATTGCTGACGTGCTTTTACGTATTCAATAATTGTATTCCCAATAGTGATATCAAGTTTACTTTAATCAGTTATCTTTAATCAGGAGACGATAATGAAATTGGTATTAAATTCCCCAAGCATAAATTGAAGTCATACACCATATAATTTGCCTGGAAGGATATAGAACTTTGATAGTAATAAAAACTACTTATTACAAAATTTAATTTCAATACAGAAGGCAGGTTTATCCTTTTGCTGGTTATTAAGTATAGGCAACCTCTAGCTTCATAATCTATGTTCCAGAAATGAATATTCTGACAAATGTTCTTGAATACCAGATACAAATATCAGTGTTTTTTAGGAGTGGTGGAAACATGGAAACAGATAAAGTCACGTGCACATTGATGCTGATAACAGCAACAGTTGAGGACGTCAACGTGTAGACATTAGCATATTACTCGTTGGTTGTTGGCGACGCCCATCACACAAAATTATTAAATGTATGCAAGAAGAAGAATCTGAATCATGGGTATCTAGCTCACACAGGGAAATTTCAACAATCAGAATAACTATATTAATCAGAACCTCAGTACTCGAGTATGTGTTCAAATTCCCAATCTTCAACGGATACCCATGAAAGATACTCCCTGTAAATGTCTAAACTGTTGGTAATGGAAAATACTTTATATCAACAGACATCACAAGGGTGGGATATGTAGCAAGATTCAAGAACTTTGGATTAGGAGTCATGCTCCAGAAAAGAAAGCTGTGGCTGACTTATTATATTTCGTCGAAAGTAGGTCACAGTGAGCCGAAATTTTGCCCATGGTGTTAGATGCATATAAGGGACATCATTCTGGCGTAGTTTGTTGCAAATCCTGCAAGAAAGAAGCAAGATATGCAAGTCGAAGCGGAAACAGGACGTGATCTATATTTCGTAGAAAGTAGGTCACAGCGACCCTAAATTCTGTACGTGATTTTGGATCCATATAAAGAACATTCTGGTGGAGTTTGGTGAACATTCTCAAGTAACTAAGAAAAGATTTATAAATGAAATTCTGACGCCCAGACTAAACGGATAAATGAACAAATTCAATGATAACACATACACCCGGACGACATTGTGATCGCCAAATCGGGATCCTTACATGGGCTTGACAAAAATCTGACCAAACGAGAAGAAATGCGCAAATATAACTTGTTCAAGGTATATGTAGTGGCCTCTGTTGTATAATGATAGACAGGTTGATCAGTGCATTTCTACTGTCTCACCAAGAAGCTTGATTTCATAGTGAAGTTTATTTCTTGTCTGCATGCCTTGTGCAGGTTATTTACTGACTGTGGCTGTTAAGCTGACCTAGCTTGATAATAATGACGATATTCACGACAAATATCAGCTTGAACAATGCCAAGTATGCTTTTAGTAAGAGCATGTGGTATGTTTATAATTAGGCTTATAAGTATGCTACTAGTAATTACTCTCTCTCCGTAGCCAGCAATTGTGGTGAAAATGTAGGGCATCCGCCCCGCATTA
Organism: Cyrtodaria siliqua; assembly: GCA_037043455.1. Classification (NCBI taxonomy): domain Eukaryota; kingdom Metazoa; phylum Mollusca; class Bivalvia; order Adapedonta; family Hiatellidae; genus Cyrtodaria; species Cyrtodaria siliqua. The sequence goes on from JAWPHD010011850.1 coordinate 10,641, forward strand.
CCATCAGAGTTTAAATCCCTGCAGAGGGTGCGGATATAGAGAATAGTATGTCAGTTCCTTTTACTATCATGTTTATCAGGCGAGGCTTAGAAAACGAATGGCGATTCTTCGTTTTCGTGCCGAGCGTAATAAACTTGAGAGTAAAAGGCACTGACATAATATTCTATTTATCATGTAGAGTATCCACATTTTCTGTATGTATTACTATGATTATCTTTTTCCCAGAATGTTACGCTTATCAAGGACGCTGCCACCTTTTTGTTTTTTGTTTGTTTTATGATTTCAGATAACGTTACGTACCGGGGTATATGACGTCAGATAAAGTTACGTACAATAAACGCCGAGGGATTCCGCATTGATTTGCTTTATTGGCAGTGCCTAATAAAGCAAAATGTATTAGGTCACCCCTTTATTAGGCAGAAAAGTGCATATCTGCTTGATAAATTTCCTGACCTGCTTACACGTATTTGAGCACTAAGTTTCAGTTGTGCAAAGCAGTGAACATCATATTTTGACTTTTTGTTTATGAGCGCCTTTATGTATAACTGCATTTTTAATGATAGTTGTTTTCAACTGTCTGTTATAATTGAGCTAAATTCAAAGCGCGTCATGCAAACAACAACACAAACAATGTTTTGCATTCTTTTGTATATTAACTTTCTTGTCACCTGAAGCTGCCATTTTTGCATAATTTGTAAAATTACAATTGTTGATATCACACACTGGTTATAGCCTTGAACAAGTCTAAACTTGTTTATAATCTGCTTTGCTGCCCAGCCTTGTCACATCTTTTTAGAGTAGCAGGCAAAAAAGTCAAGTAACAGGCCACCAGGAGGATGTATCCGGGAGGGGATTGTCCCCCGCCTGGAAGAAGGGATGGGAGCTGTGGTTCTTGGGGTCTCCCCCGTTCTTTTTTAATCACCTACCTGAGATGCAATTACCTGCATTCTAGAGCTTTTTACGTCTCACACCACAATTAATTTTCCATAGGGTCCCATTGTAATGTTTTTGTTTGTGGCATAGAGATAAAACAGATTTTGCAACATGTATTTATGCTTAAATTCTTCATTGATCCAATATCTGCAATTTAAAACACATTTAACAAATAATTACCGGATTGAACTTTTTTTTAATTTCCTGTTTGCGTGACACCTATCAAAATTTAGACAAAAATACAACCCCGTGGTGATTAGACCCATGATGTGTAAAATGAGGCAGAATTAGCTAGAAATCTTATATCAACATGCATTTTTCTGTGATCTCTTCCTAAAATGCTGTAGATTTAGAACCTGGTAAAGATAAATCAATGTATCCTGTAAAATGTATCCTTCATCTGTAGGGCACGAGTATTCAAGGGAGATAACAGTGATGTGAGTCCCCTATTTTGATATTAGAAATCTGTCTTTTGCAGTAATGAGATTGTATTTCATTGTTGCACATATTGTCAGTTTGGCATCATGTTCATAAAACAAGAGACCCAAGAGGGCCTGTGGATGCTCTACTGGCTAACATGGCTCTTATAACATCAATGAAGCGAGTGACTGCCATGTACTGTTTTGAAATTTCCGGGCAAAAAAACAGCTTTTTGACTAAATCAAGGGCCATAACTAAAGAATCTGGTAAAGTTTGGTAATATGTAAAAAAACAGAAAGTCGTAAAATCTGGTAAATTGGCAAATATCAGACTCCGCTGTTACTGGTTTGATACGGCTTGTTTTCGAACTTGTCCGAGCTTTTATTGCTATTAACAATGTGGTAAAGGTTGGTAAAGATAGGATGAAAAATGAAGGCCCTATCGTCTTTAACGAGGCAAAATATAGCATTTTTAACTGAATTAAGGGCCATAACTCCGTTGTTACTTGTCCGAAATGGCTGGTTTTCAAACTTATACGAGCTTTTCAAAACATTAGCAATTGGTTAAAGTTTGGTAATGATTGGATGAAAAATGAAGCCCCTATCGTCTTAACGAGGCAAAATATAGCAATATAGCATTTTTAACTAAATCAAGGCCCATAACTCCGCTGTTACTTGTCCGATATGGCTGGTTTTCGAACTTGTCCGAGCTTGTATTGATATTAACAACCTGATAAAGTTTCGTAAAGATAGAATGAAAAATGAAGGCCCTATCGTCTTAACGATGAAAAATATAGCAATATAGCATTTTCAACTAAATCAAGGAGCATAACTCCGCTGTTACTGGACCGATCTGGCTGGTTTTCGAACTTGTCCGAGCTTTTATTGATATTAACAATGTGGTAAAGGTTGGTAAAGATAGGATGAAAAATGAAGGCCCTATCGTCTTGAGGCAAAATATAGCATTTTGAACTAAATCAAGGACCATAACTCCGCTGTTACTAGTCCGATTTAAATGTTTTTCAAAACTTTCCAAGCTTTCATTAATATTAACAATGTGGTAAAGTTTGGTAAAGATAGTATGAAAAATGAAGGCCCTATCGTCTTTAAAGAGGCAAATTATAGCATTTCTAACTAAATCAAGGGCCATTACTCCGTTGTTATTTGTCCGATATGGCTGGCTTTTAAACTTCTCCGAGCTTTTAAAAACATTAGCAATCGGTTAAAGTTTGGTAAAGATCGAATGACAAATGAAGCCCCTATCGTCTTAACGAGGCAAAAAATAGCATTCTTAACTCAATCAAGGGCCATAACTCCGCTGTTACTAGTCCGATATGGCTGGTTTTCAAACTTGTCCGAGCTTTCATTGATATTAACAACCTGGTAAAGTTTCGTAAAGATAGAATGCAAACTGAAACTGAAGGCCCTATCGTCTTGGTTTTCGGACTTATCCGAGCTTTCATTGATATTAACGATGTGGTAAAGTTTGGTAAAGATAGAATGGAAAATGAAGGCCCTATCGTCTTTAACGAGGCAAACTATAGCATTTTTAACTAAATCAAGGGCCATAACTCCGCTGTTACTGGTCCGATATGGCTGGTTTTTCAAACTTGTCCGAGCTTTCAAAGACATAAGCAATCGGATAAAGTTTGGTAAAGATCGTATGAAAATGAAGCACCTATCGTCTTAACGAGGCAAAATATAGCATTTTTAACTAAATCAAGGGCCATAACTCCGCTGTTACAAATCTGATATGGCTGATTTTCGAACTTGTCTGAGCTTTCATTGATAATAACAATGTGGTAAAGTTTCGTAAAGATAGGATGAAAAATGAAGGCCCTATCGTCTTAACGATGAAAAATATAGCAATATAGCATTTTCAACTAAATCAAGGACCATAACTCCGCTGTTACTGGCCCGATCTAGCTGGTTTTCAAACTTATCCGAGTTTTCATTGATATTAACAACCTGTTAACGTTTGGTAAAGATCGGATGAAAATGAAGGCCCTATCGTCTTAACGAGGCAAAATATTGCAATATAGCATTTTTAACTAAATCAAGGGCCATAACTCCGCTGTTCCTGGTCCGATCTAGCTGATTTTCGAACTTGTCTGAGCTTTTATTGATATTAACAACCTGTTAAAGTTTGGTAAAGATCGGATGAAAAATTAAGGCCCTATCGTCTTAACGAGACAAACGTTAACGACGGACGGACCCAAATCTAAACATGGTCCTAAAAATTATTTTCAGGAGTATATATAAGTTGTGTCTTCTGTTGTAAGTAGGGAATAATTAACAATTCATTTTAGACCCATTTGTTGTGACAAGCCTCTTTAACACAGGCAGAAAACGTTTAATATAATAAAAAACAAAACAACATTACCCTTCGGCTTCCAGAGGAGCTCTGTGGAATAAACATGCTCATTTTGAAATGTACTAACAATATCATTATGTATGTACTCAAAATGAACTAGCAATATCATTATGTATGTACTCACATTGTACGAACAATATCATTATGTATGTACTTACATTGTACGATCAATATCATTGTGTATGTATTCACATTGTACCAACAATATCATTATGTATGTACTCACATTGTACGATCAATATAATTATGTATGTACTCACATTGTACGTTCAATATCATTATGTATGTACTCACATTGTTCCAACAATATCATTATGTATGTACTCAAATCATGTAATACTTCATCAGGTGTTTTAATTTTGTCGTATTATATAATTGTTGGCTTATTAGAAACATAATTGTTCTTTCAAAATGGAGAAACATATTCCGAAATAAACTACATTCATTTGAAGGAATTCATTGTTATATCGTTTTATTAACCATTCGTGTTTCTTTAACAACTAATAAAGTATTGGCTGAATGCTGCGACATTAGCAATTAATGGAACATAATAGAAATGAACATTTTAAATTGATCATGTATATATTATAAAAGTACTACTCACCCTTGTGGTCACCCTACCACAAGCTTTCAACTCCACGATACATACAGCAAGTACTATAAACGCAGCTAGTGAAATAAACGGCATGTTTGTCGTATTAGTCCTTATCCGAATCTACAGATAGATGTTCTTTTTAGTCTCTGTTTTCCTCAAATACTTTTACATAATTGTTACAAAACAAAGTGCTTTTATAGTACGCTCACTTAAGCGCATTGAGTGCGGGTTCACACCAGAAACCAAGTGTTTGCGAATTATGAATGCTGTTTAATGGCTCATCAACACAAATAAACATGTTTATATCATTTAGAACCGTCGCAGTGACATAACGGATACATAGGAATCGGGAACATACCCTACTCTTAATAATGGAACTCTTGATAACGAATAGAGTCCTATGTTCTTTAACGTGCTCGGTGGATAGACTCCTCAGTGATATAATCTCAAAGGATACAGTTTCCAGTATTGTTAACTTCTGGGATAAACACGCATGGGCGACCAGATGTACTTGTGGGAGAGGGTGGGAGTAGGCGTGTGGGAGGGTCGGGTAAAGCGTCTTTGCATACTACCCCCAGATTTATTTACAGACATCCCCACAACTATTGCCGACACGCAATACATTTCTACTCTGTTTAAGGAAAATACTGATGAGGTCAACCTCCGTTTCCACTTAATGACATTATCATCAGTGATCTAATATACAAACACTGTCCTGGGATAAACAACTTGGCGGACCATTAACCTGTCTGACACTAGACGAATGTTTTTCCTGATTCAAACTTTTTCTGATTCAAACGTACTTTTCCTCTCCCATATTTATATACAGTGAATTTATTCATGGAGTTTAACGTGGCTTTTAACAATTACGACGGTGCCTTCTTGAAGTATGAGTGAAAGGAGAGCAACACAATATTATTATATACGCACATCGTCACAGAAAAAGAGCATAACCTGTGGTCGGGACCGTCCGTGCGTGAGTCCGTCGATCTATCAGTCGTGTTGGCTAGTAACATGAACTCCTCATTCATTAGTTTAACGAGGGTGTTTATAATTAGCACAGTTGTGTCAAATATTGCGTAGATAACGAAAAAGGTTTCGAACCAACGGTTTACACCAGGGGATAGATGTCAAGGTCAAATTCACGAAAATGAATATTAAACTTGCGATTTTCAGTAATTTACTTAACTTTCATACATGCTGGAAGTAATTATACAGGTATTCAATATATGGAACGATTTGATATGCGGATCCTCTTCCTGGTGGAGGGGCATTATGGTCATATGGGATCAGCATGCATGTTTAATGTTTCCTCCTAACCAAAACACCCCTTACACCATTTTAAGCACAATGGTTGCTTAGGATGTACAGATGACAACGAAGGTTTCGAACCAAGAGTATGATCCCACGGGCCAGAGGTTAAGGTCAAAATGTAGAATTCACCAAATCGAACATTAAATCCGCAATTTTCAATATTTTTTTTAATTAAACGTCTTACATGCAATTACTAATGACATTCACATACCATAAGAAATCTTTTTTGTTATATACGGACCTTCATCCCGAGGAGATAAGACTTGTGGTCATATGGGGTCAGCATGGACTTTTATTACTTCCTCGTAACTTAAACTCCACCTATATCAGCTGAATAATGATGTTCATTAAAGCAAAGTGGTTGCCACAAATTTGTAGATTACAATGAAAGTTTCGTATCCAGGGTCTGACCCCGTCGGTCCAGAGTTCAAGACTGAAAGGTCAAATTCACCAAAACATAACAACAAAACAAAAAAACGACAAAAAAAACAACAACAACATTACAGCTTCAGTTTTCGAAAGTATTGTTAACTCTTAGTGTTTTATTGTCATCTGAACTCATTCTAACCAGTTGATGGATGGTGCTTTTATTTGGCTGAATAGGGTGTGTACATGGATGGAATAGGGTGTGTACATGGATGGAATAGGGTTTGTACATGGATGGAATAGGGTGTGTACATGGATGGAATAGGGTGTGTACATGGATGGAATAGGGTGTGTACATGGATGGAATAGGGGGGTACATGGAAGGAATAGGGTGTGTACATGACAATGAAGTGCGGATACTTGCGGACCCCCATATACATTGCTATAGTTTACATTGTTCAGATACTGAATAACAGAAGATACTACTTTATATATCATTTACACAATGTCCAACATTCTAAGAAATAGTAAATTGCAGCATATGGTACCAAAACAAATAAGTATAACAGTCGAACAGGAAATGCAGCTGTCACAGAACACAGTAAACTCAAAAACAAGCAAAACGACAAACATGAATGGCAATGTTAATAAGGAATAAAGGCATATGACGTCACAAACACCAAAATGGTTGCCAATAGGGCTACCGCCTTAAAACGGTTAGAGGCATAAAAGACCGCTTGATGTTTAAACCAAGACTTTCCAAAATTCTAAATTCTCATGTAATTGTCCAGCTACAAATCAGTCCAAGTCTCGTGATGGAATATTGTTATTATCAAACTGTATATCTCTCACGAACACACTCACGCATCTCAACTAGAACAAATGCACACGCTATTGTGCCCAGCCGTACCGGGATTCACTGGTGGCATAGGGGCGGAGGCATTTAAAACCTTAGAATTATTCCCTCACGTACACACACGCAGGACAACATTTACTTTATAAACATCGAGTCGTGCTCATCATACCTGTATACAAGAAGGTGGTAGCATTATAATTTACAGAAACAATGTTTGCTATTCGCGGAGCTCGAACCAATGATCTTCTTATTTACAGTCATTCATTTTAACCAATGAACTACAGTCACTTCTTGTGAACATGGTATATATATTACCATTAAAGTAGCTATCCCGCCAACAACAACCCAATTTAACAATACATGTACCCCGTTTCTACACCTTCTAACGACGAGGTATATAATAATAATAAAATAATTCTTCCAATTGGTGCTAAAAGGTGACAAGTGACAAGTTTCAATTCATGTCATTTGTTCATTTGAGGACCAATGAACTCAAAACCTGGAAGATATGGACAAAAGTGGTAATCTTATGTGTAATATGAGTTTTAGAGCTATTCTTAACTACATTGTTTTGGAAAATGTGTATTTTGTACTAAGCACCTTTTTGCATAAGTACTTTTTGTAAAATAATTGGGCAAGAAGGTGTCAAGTGACAAAGAGTTAATTTCAATGTCTAGCTATATGAGAGTGACCCGATAGCAATAATTTGTGATTGACCACTTCTAAGTCGTGTTGTTTAGATATGGTATAATTGAATGAAGAGTGGGTCCAGTTCTGCTCACTACGGTTATCTTCATGATGTTACTTTTTTCATCATATCTTAAGATGAACATACAGACATTTATAAATAGGCATGTGCATATTTGACAAGATCCTCTAACACCGTTAGCCTTGTCCCATAAAAAAACAGACTGCGTGTTTGTCACTTAATGAGTATATTATCAAATAAAAATTATGTATAATGAATATATTAATATATTTCATTTGGAATATACTACAATTACATTATACAAACATACAATTTTCTGGAATAATACAGTTCACTTACTAGTGAACATGTTTATTGATCATTGCTAGTATTTAATGTTGCTACTATTTGGTGGATCGTCCTTAACCTTAACTTTGGCTCTCTTTGTCTTTTTTCTTACTATAACTTTTTGTTCTTGGTGTTCGTTATAGCAGTTTTCATTATTTTCATCCATATACCCGGCCTCTCTTTTGGATAAATGTTACACAAATGGAAAATTGGTCCTGTTTCAGTTTGACTTTGTATGGTGTTTTACGCTATTTTCAACACATATATGACGATCGATTTTTTGTGGTGGAGGCAGACCACCCACTTTTCCTGGGTAGAACCAGAACTGTACACCTGAGAAAGAATCGACAATTCCTCACTTACAAGTCGAGCTCCCAGTAGAATTCGAACCCGCAGCGGTGAGAGGCGAGAAGGCTTACAACGCAACGTGGTTAACCCCTCAGCCACGGAGAGGCTTTTTTCAGTTTGAAGAATGATAACTTGTACTTTGTACAAACACATTTCCACAAGTAGATTGTCTAAAAGTCTGTAAAATGAACTGCTTTGTTTATTGCTACTTTGAGTAATGGGAATCCAACCTTGAAATGATTTTTTTTCATGCGCAATGTGCATTCTGTAAATACTTGTTTTGTTCGGAGCACCGTGCTGTTTCTTCATTATTGTATACTGCATAATTTTTCTTACGATGTAATGTCTCAAGGTTTTTATATAAAAAAATCTCTACAAACATTTTCTCTTTTAGAGAAGGACTATTTTTTATAGCTAATCCTTTTGTATGGCGTTGTACACCGGGGAATTGTATTGTTAAAGAGTGCTCATTCTTTTAGTCATTAATTTATTTTTTTCCACCAGCAGTAGAATACGCTTATTTGATGTGAAGTTGTGGATGAAGAGTGTAGTTGTGCATATCATCGTCGTGTTCCGGTTGACAGTTTTTACGGAGTTATTGCCCTTTAAATGCTTTTATACACCTGGCTATTTCTCATGAACCTCTGGCCAGATTTCAACGAAACTTGACAGGGATGATCAGTACTAACAATACGTATAAAAGTCGTATAGGAAATGCAGCTTTCACAAAACACAGTCAACCCAAAAGCACGCAAAAGGACAAACATGAAGGGCAATGTTAACAAAGAATAAAGGCATATGACGTCACAAACACAAAAAGGATTGACAATTGGGCTACCGCCTTGGAACGGTCAGTATCAAAAAAGGCTTGTGGTTTAAACCAGGTTCTAGGGTGCACCAAACATCCCAATAAAACGGGACAGTGTAAATAAAGAAATATCAGCGCCATGAACTATTCTAACAAGGCAGCATTAATAGGAGATATAGGTAAACACAAAGATGCTCGTGTATATATAAATACAAAAAAAACAATAGCCTAGAAAGTCGCAAAGAAGGTACTCAATGACTTGGCAGAAGCCAGAGCAACAAGAGAATAAACAATTGAGGGCACGTCAGCGTCCTCTCGGGCTTTAGGTAGACGTCCACAGCCAGTCCGGTCATCGTACAATTAAAGAGGAAAGCATAGTAGCGAACTGTAAAAGAGTCCACCAACAATCCTTCTTGTATATCTTATGCATGTTCCGGTTGAATGATTTTTGATAGAGTTATGGCCCCTTATATATAAACTTTATCTTTAACAAGTAAAGCGTCCACAGGCCGTCTTGGGACTCTTGTTTTATCAGGCTCATTCAAGTTCTTCTTAATGGCACCGCGTATGCAACCCTGGAAACTTGGCTGCATCGAATATTGAGTGCCTACTATAGAATTTTCTGCAACTCTGCAGTTCTACAGGTTAGAAGGTTCTAGGCCCAATCTCCTTAATGTATCTTGATGTAAATGGAGGATAAGCCGAACATGTTCATTCCTGTTAGGCGCCATAATACCTTTCATGTGTTAATGCGCAGTAAACACAATTCAATTCAATATTGAACAGTTCAAGTAGTAATCAAAAACATGTCTAAGCACATCATCATATAACTGTATAATACTTTCTATGCAGATATTTATGAATATAATACCACTCAACTTGAAAATGCTCAATTACAAGTAGGATAATGAGGAAAAGAATCAGGAAGTCATTGTTTAGTTGCCCATAAAGCCATGTCATTGGCTGGTAGTCAATGGAATCTGTCCAGTTGGATGTTTTATAAGTAAGTTTTAATTATGACATTAAAAGCATATACTTTGTATGTAATAGGCACGTGGGAGATGTTAGTAATGCAATCGATTTTTAAAATAATGAATCGATCTGCATTACCATTGTCGACATCCATTGAAGCAAAGGTATAGGATAGAGACATAGCTGTCAATTCCCAGAGAGAGATGACACAAGGAGCGGTTGACGCTTGATTTGACTCTTGGTTAGAGGGTCATTGGGTGGAGATCATGAACCCCTAGACGATATTTGGCTTAATTTTATGCATTTCAGCATGAATTATAGATGTATACTCGCAATACTGTTCATATAATCATATAGTTTAATTGAATTCATTTTACTCACACAATATACGGAAGCGATACAGAAATCCTGTTTAAACTTTACTAAATTGTATCGCGTTTTGGTATAAACATACTAAATATTTTATTTTTAAAATATCGGAGACAAAATCAAAAAATTTGGTCAAATTCTAGAATGCGGTAGAACGCAGAATGTATGCGTGCGAGCCTGATTTGACAAAATTTGACAAAGAATCGTGTGCCCACTGCGTGAGACATGTATGTAGAAGCTATGAAGCATTTATCCGTCAGAGGCTATGAAATGAAGATAACCTCTATTCGCCTAGAGGTCACGCTATTTTAATCATGAAGACCGCTGGAAGTAACATTTTCATGAATAATTGATGCAAACATTTGAAAATCTGAGGCAGCTGATATTGGTTGAAAACTTTGGGTAAACGCTAGTAATAGTTCAAATGCAATGTCAATGTAACGCGTTACTCCATTGACTAAAGTCTCAATTCGCAAACAATAAAACGCACGATTGACCTTCTGAAAATATCGTTCTGTCACAGAGCTACAACAAACAATGCAAACTAAATGGCGGCGCCAGTGAATTGCAATTGTCAGTGAAAAAACAATTGTGTACGCAATATTTAACCTACAGTTCTAATTGTGTACGCAATATTTAACCTACAATTCTAATTGTGTACGCAATATTTAACCTACAGTTCTAGCTAACCTAGCAACATTAAATACTAGCAATGATCAATAAACCATGTTCACCAGTAAGTGAACTGTATTATTCCAGAAAATTGTATGTTTGTATAATGTAATTGTAGTATATTCCAAATGAAATATATTAATATATTCATTATACATAATTTTTATTTGATAATATACTCATTAAGTGACAAACACGCAGTCTGTTTTTTATGGGACAAGGCTAAAGGTTCATGCTACGATTACTAATATAACTGAGATAACCATGCTACGATTACTAATATAACTGAGATAACCATGCTACGATAACTAATATAACTGAGATAACCATGCTACGATTACTAATATAACTGAGATAACCATGCTACGATTACTAATATAACTGAGATAACCATGCTACGATAACTAATATAACTGAGATAACCATGCTACGATTACTAATATAACTGAGATAACCATGCTACGATTACTGATATAACTGAGATAACCATGCTACGATTACTAATATAACTGAGATAACCATGCTACGATTACTAATATAACTGAGATAACCATGCTACGATTACTAATATAACTGAGATAACCATGCTACGATAACTAATATAACTGAGATAACCATGCTACGATTACTAATATAACTGAGATAACCATTCTACGATTACTAATATAACTGAGATAACCATGCTACGATAACTAATATAACTGAGATAACCATGCTACGATTACTAATATAACTGAGATAACCATGCTACGATTACTAATATAACTGAGATAACCATGCTACGATTACTAATATAACTGAGATAACCATGCTACGATTACTAATATAACTGAGATAACCATGCTACGATTACTAATATAACTGAGATAACCATGCTACGATTTTTAGTCTTGGCCGGTATGTGGTTGGTTTTACGATCAGAAATAAATCATGCCTCAACCGGGACTCGAATCGATGGTCTCAAGCTTGCAATGCGAGTGTTATGCGAACTGAGTAATTGAGTATTCACCACATTTACATTTGCCTGTAACCAGTTACATAATGTTGTGTTTATTTTCTAAAAGGATTCGTGTGGTACTAAATCAATTGCCACTTGTTTTAATACATGTTGTATGAATCGCATGAATTCTAATTCGAAATTGATCTTGATTTAGGAACAATATCACTGTCTTTCAAAACTAACAGTTCATATTCTCTTTCATAAATAGTATAAGGCAACTGTAAATAATTAATTATTCTATTTGATGAGCTATTAAGTACAAACGTATTAAGGAAATATCAAACAAATACTAAATAATTTAAATCCGGATTTTCGAAGGCATTTTGGGGTCTTAAAGGGGGCAAACGGCAATCGTGATATTGTTAAATGCGATAATTTTATAACTCGAGGCGTCATGTTACGTTTATCCCACACCGAAGTACAGACGTGGACTATATAAATGGACTATAGTCTATCCATCAGTCTATCCGTCCCGAATTTTCCCGACAAGATGGCGACAATTTTTACCATATCTATTTCAAATTTGATGCACATCTTTACAAATGCTTACATTCGACTTTCAGATCGCAGCGTCAAAATTCAAAATGACCGCCACTCGAAATGTAAATTTATAATGTTATACAGTTGCTTCTTCTTTAACATCGTTTCCGATACATAATTGTTAACATCATTCCTTAAAGCTACTTAAAGCAAGAAAGTGCCAAGTGACATATGTCTCCTTTTAGCACCCTTGGAATATCATATATATAGCTATGTAACGGAAGCAAAAACGTGCCATATGACAAATGACACCTGAATAATCATCAGTGGAATGTTAATTTCACAGACTATCTATGATTAGCTGTTGCTGATATGTATAAAAATCAAGGTACACCTTTATTCTAGTGCAATAAACACTCCTGTTTTCAACGTTTGGTATACCAGATAGATAAATCGTCTATACGATAACAAATCGAGGTGAGGAAAACTATGAACCTATCAATTTGATTGTACGTGAATACCAATAGCAACTCCAAATACATCCACAACTTCACTTCAAATTAGCGTATTCTACTGCTGGTGAAAATAAAAATATTAATAACTAAAACATGAGCACTCTTTAACAATACAATTCCCCGGTGTACAACGCACTGCAAAAGGGTTAGCTATAAAAATAGTCCTTCTCTAAAAGAGAACATGTTTGTAGAGATTTTTTTATATAAAAACCTTGAGACATTACATTGTAAGAAAAAGTATGCAGCATACATTAATGAAGAAACAGCACGGTGCTCCGAACAAAACAAGTATTTACACAATGCACATTGCGCATGACAAAAAATCATTTCAAGGTTGGATTCCCATTACGCAAAGAAGCAATAAACAAAGCAGTTCATTTTACAGACTTTTAGACAATCTACTTGTGGAAATGTGTTTGTACAAAGTATCAGTTATCATTCTTCAAACTGAAAAAAGCCTCTCCGTGGCTGAGGGGTTAACCACGTTACGTTGTGAGCCTTCTCGCCTCTCACCGCTGCGGGTTCGAATTCTACTGGGAGTCGATTCTTTTTCAGGTGTACAGTTCTGGTTCTACCCAGGAAAAGTGGGTGGTCTGCCTCCACCACAAAAAATCGATCGTCATATATGTGTTGAAAATAGCGTAAAACACCATACAAACAAAGTCAAACTGAAACAGGACCAATTTTCCATTCGTGTAACATTCATTCAAAAAAGAGGCCGGGTATATGGATGAAAATAATGAAAACTGCTATAACGAACACCAAGAACAAAAAGTTATAGTAAGAAAAAAGACAAAGAGAGCCAAAGTTAAGGTTAAGGACGATCCACCAAATAGTCTATCATTAATACTAGCAATGATCAATAAACCATGTTCACTAGTAAGTGAACTGTATTATTCCAGAAAATTGTATGTTTGTATAATGTAATTGTAGAATATTCCAAATTAAATATATTAATATATTCATTATACATAATTTTTATTTGATAATATACTCATTAAGTGACAAACACGCAGTCTGTTTTTTATGGGACAAGGCTAACGGTGTTAGAGGATCTTGTCAAATATACACATGTCTATTTATAAATGTCTGTATGTTCATCTTAAGATATGATGAAAAAAGTAACATCATGAAGATAACCGTAGTGAGCAGAACTGGACCCACTCTTCATTCAATTATACCATATCTAAACAACACGACTTAGAAGTGGTCAGTCACAAATTATTGCTATCGAGTCACTCTCATATAGCTAGACATTGAAATTAACTATTTGTCACTTGACACCTTCTTGCCCAATTATTTTACAAAAAGGTACTTATGCCAAAAGGTGCTAAGTACAAAATACACATTTTCCAAAACAATGGAGTTAAGAATAGCTCTAAAACTCATATTACACATAAGATTACCACTTTTGTCCATATCTTCCAGGTTTTGAGTTCATTGGTCCTCAAATGAACAAATGACATGAATTGAAACTTGTCACTTGTCACCTTTTAGCACTAATGGGGCGAATTATGTTATTATTATTATATACCTCGTCGTTAGAAGGTGTAGAAACGGGGTACATGTATTGTTAAATTGGGTTGTTGTTGGAGGGATAGCTACTTTAATGGTAATACATATACCATGTTCACAAGAAGTGCCTGTAGTTCATTGGTTAAAATGACTGACTGTAAATAAGAAGATCATTGGTTCGAGCTCCGCGAATAGCAAACATTGTTTCTGTAAATTATAATGCTACCACCTTCTTGTATACAGGTATGATGAGCACGACTCGATGTTTATAAAGTAAATGTTGTCCTGCGTGTGTGTACGTGAGGGAATAATTCTAAGGTTTTAAATCCCTTCGCCCATATTCCACCGATAAATCCCGGTACGGCTGGGCACAATAGCATGTGAATTTGTTCTAGTTGAGATGCGTGAGTGTGTTCGTGAGAGATATACAGTTTGATAATAACAATATTCCATCACGAGACTTGGACTGATTTGTAGCTGGACAATTACATGAGAATTTAGAATTTGGAAAGTCTTGGTTTAAACATCCAGCGGTCTTTTATGCCTCTGACCGTTTTAAGGCGGTAGCCCTATTGTCAACCATTTTGGTGTTTGTGACGTCATATGCCTTTATTCCTTATTAACATTGCCATTCATGTTTGTCGCTTTGATTGTTTTTGGGTTTACTGTGTTCATTGACAGCTGCATTTCCTGTTCGACTGTTATACTTATTTGTTTTGGTACCATATGCTGCAATTTACTATTTCGTAGAATGTTGGACATTGTGTAAATGATGTATAAAGTAGTATCTTCTGTTATTCAGTATCTGCACAATGTAAACTATAGCAAAGTATATAGGGGTCCGCAAGTATCCGCACTTCATTGTCATGTACACACCCTATTCCATCCATGTACACACCCTATTCCATCCATGTACACACTTCCATCCATGTACACACCCTATTCCATCCATGTACACACCCTATTCCATCCATGTACACACACTATTCCATCCATGTACACACCCTATTCCATCCATGTACACACCCTATTCCATCCATGTACACGCCCTATTCCATCCAGGTACACACCCTATTCCATCCATGTACACACCCTATTCCATCCATGTACACACCCTATTCAACCAAATAAAAACACCATCCATCAACTGGTTAGAATGAGTTCATATAACAATAAAACACTAAGAGTTAACAATACTTTCGAAAACTGTAGCTGTAATGTTGTTGTTATTTTTTTGTCGTTTTTTTGTTTTGTTGTTATGTTTTGGTGAATTTGACCTTTCAGTGTTGAACTCTGGACCGAGGGGTCAGACCCTGGATACGAAACTTTCATTGTAATCTACAAATTCATGGCAACCACTGTGCTTTAATGAACACCATTATTCAGCTGACTTAGGTTGAGTTTAAGTTACGAGGAAGCAATAAAAGTCCATGCTGACCCCATATGACCACAAGTCTTATCTCCTCGGGATGAAGGTCCGTATATAACAAAAAAGATTTCTTATGGTATGTGAATGTCATTAGTAATTGCATGTAAGACGTTTAATTTAAAAAAGTATTGATAATTGCGGGTTTAATGTTCGATTTGGTGAATTCTACATGTTGACCTTAACCTCTGGCCCGTGGGATCATACTCTGGGTTCGAAATCTTCGTTGTCATCTGTACATCCTAAGCAACCATTGTGCTTAAAATGGTGTAGGGGGTGTTTTGGTTAGGAGGAAACATTAAACATGCATGCTGATCCCATATGACCATAATGCCCCTCCACCAGGAAGAGGATCCGCATATCAAATCGTTCCATATATTGAATACCTGTATAATTACTTCCAGCATGTATGAAAGTTAACTAAATTACTGAAAATCGCAAGTTTAATATTCATTTTCGTGAATTTGACCTTGACATCTGTCCCCTGGTGTAAACCGTTGGTTCGAAACCTTTTTCGTTATCTACGCAACATGTGACACCACTGTGCTAATTATAAACACCCTCGTTAAACTAATGAATGAGGAGTTCATGTTACAACACGACTGATAGATCGACGGACGCACGCACGGACGGGACAAACCACAGGTTACGCGCTTTTTCAGTGACGATGTGCGTATATAATAATATTTTGGTGCTCTCCATTCTATTTTGTTTTCACTCATATTTCAAGTAGGCACCGTCGTAATTGTTAAAAGTGAAGTTAAACTCCCTGAATAAATTCACTGTATGTAAATAATTGGTGAGTGTTGTGAGAGGAAAAGTACGTTTGAATCAAGAAAAGTTTGAATCAGGAAAAACATTCGTCTAGTGTCAGACAGGTTAATTGTTTATCCCAGGACAGTGTTTGTATATTAGATCATTGAGGATAATGTCATTAAGTGGAAACGGAGGTTGTCCTCATCAGTATACTCCTTAAACAGAGTAGAAATGTATTGCTTGTCGGCAATAGTTGTGGGGATGTCTGTAAATAAATCTGGGGGTATGTATGCAAAGACGTTTTACCCGACCCTCCCACACACCTACCCCCACCCTCTCCCACAAGTACATCTGGTCGCCCATGCGTGTTTATCCCAGAAGTTAACAATACTGGAAACTGTATCCTTTGAGAATATATCACTGAGGAGTCTATCCACCGAGCACGTTAAAGAACATAGGACTCTATTCGTTATTAAGAGTTCCGTTATTAAGAGTAGGGTATGTTCCCGATTCCTATGTCTCCGTCCCTGTCACTGCGACGATTCTAAATGATATAAACATGTTTATTTGTGTTGATGAGCCATTAAACAGCATTCATAATTCGCAAACACTTGGTTTCTGGTGTGAACCCGCACTCAATGCGCTTAAGTGAGCGTACTATAAAAGCACTTTGTTTTGTAACAATGTAAAAGTATTTGAGGAAAACAGAGACTAAGAAGAACATCTATCTGTAGATTCGGATAAGGACTAATACGACAAACATGCGGTTTATTTCACTAGTTGCGTTTATAATTGACAGTGTATATAATTATTACTTCAAGAAATATTGAAGAAAAAAAAATTAGCGCCGCGAGTCAAGGTCCGCTGTTGTCTGTAATCGGACCACATTGAGGCTTGACTCGACGACGTTGATAAAATCAAATGCATCAAACGGCCACATCGTGCAATAAAAGTTATGTTTTAATTAATACATGTATCTATAGTATCTAACGTTTAAAACAAGTTTCAAGTTTGTTGAACTATATGTGTGTGTTTTAACTGGGCGTAAATTCTACAGGTCCAGAATACAACCAGTAACTGCATATAGGCCATTATAGGCATATAGCTCTGAACAGCTGTCCAGCTCAATCCATAACGTTTATAAATATTTCTCTGCAACTCCTATGCCTACATGCTGCATATTCCACCGATAAGTTACATAGGCGGGCAATAGGCCTATAGGCCTATAGGCCTAATATAGAACTATTATAGGTTCCCACCATACACTACTCAACTTTATAATCGGTCACCCATTTTTTTTGAAAATAACACGAATACTAAAAACTGGAAATCACCGAAACACATACCAATTTTTTGTTAAGTTTATCCATGACGTTTGTAAATGTTTCCCTGCAACTCCTATGCCTACATGCTGCATATTCCGCCGATAAGTTACATAGGCGGGAAATAGCCCTATAGGCATATAGGCCTAGTATAGGCCAATTATAGGATCCAACCATATTCGCCCGTGCGCTCGTGGCTCAAATTTCAACCGATTTCAAAAAATCTGACGGCAATCAACGGGGTTTTGTGAGACCTATCCATCAAGCTATCGTTTTTCACCTAGAATTATTAAGGAAATAAATCACTTTTCGCGTGCGCACGTGCGTACGTCGCTTAAGAGAAATCCGCCCGATATCTCAAACTTCTCAATTTTAAAAAACTAATCTATTAAGGTATTTTAATTTCGCATGACGAGAACGTTATTTACAAACGTATTTTGGGAATGGGGGCGGGGTCCCTCCAGTTGATAAAAATATAGTCGTGAACGCCAAACTTGGGGCCAAAATTGGGAATAAACTGGATCTACTAGTTGTCTCATTTGTTTTCAAATTATATCCATACAAGCCAGGTGGTCAACTATAAATTGTATTCAGTGTAGTAATTAACTTGATACAGATTCGCATTAAGGTTATTATGGTTGCTTCATTAGAAGGAGCGAGTTCTCTATCCAGCGACGAAGCTGCCCCAGTAGCTTATTGAAGTCCCTTGTTCCCTGAAAATATAATCCAATGTTCCCTTGTTCCACGAAACGATTACCAATAACAGACAATGTCCCCTTGTTCTCCAAAAATAAATGGCCATGTTGTCTTTTCCCCATACCCATGGGAGACCCTCCTTAGTGGATAAGGTATATCTCTCACCGGACGGGAGTCGATCTCGAGAAATTGTTGATGTAACCATCATAATGGGCTTTACTTTCATATAAAAAGTGCACGTTCATTAATGCAGGTCATACTGTTTAAATATTGTTTAAGCAAAACAAGGGTATGGGTAACTGGATAACTCGGTGATTTGTGTAGTACACGTCAGCCGTATTTATTCATAATTATTAGACTATGTACAGATCTGTAAGAAGATATACTCGTCTTCTGTTCTAAGTACTTTATTACAGATTTATTTGAAAACCTGATAGCAAAAGTGAATATAACATGTTTAACATGATAGATAGTTCAGTTTTGCTTCAATTTGTGAAGAAAAAATAAAACTTCTGAACAATGCATGGTTTATGTCAGTGTTTCAGTAAAGTCGCAAATCATTGATCAATGAATAATTAGACTTGGTCATAAAATCGCATATAAATTATGTCCCTTCGAGTTGCTGATCTGCAACATGTGTTGATCAGAGAATAACACGCCATAGTCTCCATTCATATTTTTGTTCTCGTCTTGTGTTGTGAGGGCTGGAGTGACCCGTTGTAGGCCCGTGTTCAAGCCTCACCGGTGCCATAGAATTTCGTCTGTTTCTTGAGCAAGACACTTTCCAGTAGCCTCCGTCGGATAAGGACGGTAAACCGAGCGGTCCCGTGCATCTGGGGGACAAGGCACTTTCTTTTAGCCTCCTTCGTCTGATATGAACGTAAACCGTGCGGTCCCGTGCATCTAAGGGTCAAGGCACTTTCTCTTAGCCTCCTCCATCCGATGTGAACGTAAACCTGGCGGTCCCGTGTATCTGAGTGTCAAGGCACTTTCTCTTAGCCTCTTCCATCGGATGTGAAGGTAAACCGGGCGGTCCCGTGTAACTGGGGGACAAGACACGTTCTCTTAGCCTCCTCCATCGGATGTGAACGTAAACCGGGCTGTCCCGTGTATCTAATGGGTCAATGCACTTTCTCTTAGCCTTCTCCGTCGGATGTGAACGTAAACCGGGCTGTCCCGTGTATCTAAGGGTCAATGCACATTCTGCTAGCCTCCTCCGTCGGATGTGAACGTAAACCGGGCGATCCCGTGTATCTGAGGGTCAAGGCACTTTCTCTTAGCCTCCTCCGTCGGATGTGAACGTAAACCGGGCGGTCCCGTGTATCTGAGGGTCAAGACACTTTCTCTTAGCCTCCTCCATCGGATGTGAACGTAAACCGAGCGTCCCGTGTATCTGAGGGTCAATGCACCTTCTGTTAGCCTCCTCCGTCGGATGTGAACGTAAACCGGGCGGTCCCGTGTATCTGGGGGTCAAGGCACTTTCTCTTAGCCTCCTCCGTCGGATGTGAACGTTAACCGGGCGGTCCCGTGTATCTGAGGGTCAAGGCACTTTCTCTTAGCCTCCTCCGTCGGATGTGAACGTAAACCGGGCGGTCCCGTGTATCTGAGGGTCAAGACACTTTCTCTTAGCCTCCTCCATCGGATGTGAACGTAAACCGGGCGGCCCGTGTAGCTGAGGGTCAATGCACCTTCTGTTAGCCTCCTCCGTCGGATGTGAACGTAAACCGGGCGGTCCCGTGTATCTGGGGGTCAAGGCACTTTCTCTTAGCCTCCTCCGTCGGATGTGAACGTAAACCGGGCGGTCCCGTGTATCTGAGGGTCAAGACAGTTTCTCCTAGCCTCCTCCATCGGATGTGAACGTAAACCGGGTGGTCCCGGTATCTGAGGGTCAATACACTTTCTCTTAGCCTTCTCCATCGGATGTGAACGTAAACCGGGCGGTCCCGTGTATCTGAGGGTCAAGACACGTTCTCTTAGCCTCTTCCATCGAATGTGAACGTAAACCGGGCGTTCCCGTGTATCTGAGGGTCAAGGAACTTTCTCTTAGCCTCCTCCGTCGGATGTGAACGTAAACCGGGCTGTCCCGTGTATTTAAGGGTCAATGCACTTTCTGCTAGGCTCCTCCGTCGGATGTGAACGTAAACCGGGCGCCATTCGAGGTTTTATAACTCTACTGAAATAGGTGTGAAATTGATTTCAGTGCAGCACATAAAACTGTCAAACACAATCCTTATACCTTAACGAATGAGATAGAAGTAGAAAACAAGTTAATAATTTATTTAAGTCGAGTGTGGGCTTGTGACTTTGTTGTCTGTGTGCGGTGTACTGTGGGCTTGTGACTTTGTTGTCTGTGTGCGGTAGAGTGTGGGCTTGTGATTTTTTTGTCTGTGTGCGGTGGAGTGTGGGCTTGTGACTTTGTTGTCTGTGTGCGGTGTAGTTTGGGCTTGTGACTTTGTTATCTGTGTGCGGTGTAATATGGGCTTGTGACTTTGTTGTTTGTGTGCGGTGTAATTTGTTTAAATTATAATTAAACCGGTCTTTATGGGTGGGTAGCGTTCAATCAAATTGAGTTTCGTGATTGTAATATTGGTAACAGATTCAACGGTTTCTAATGATCTTGGTATCATATTACTAATAGAATACATTCGTGTGAATATTGGTATCATATTATTAATAGAATACATTCGTGTGAATCTTAGTATCCATATTATACTGCCGGTCAATGAAAACGCACCATATTATACTGCCGGTCAATGAAAACGCACCATATTATACTGCCGGTCAATGAAAACGCACCATATTATACTGCGGTCAATGAAAACGCACCATATTATACTGCGGTCAATGAAAACGCACCATATTATACTGCGGTCAATGAAAACGCACCATATTATACTGCGGTCAATGAAAACGCACCATATTATACTGCCGTTCAATGGAAACGCACCATATTATACTGCCGGTCAATGAAAACGCACCATATTATACTGCGGTCAATGAAAACCCACAATATTATTCTGCGGTCTATGAAAACGCACCATATTATACTGCGGTCAATAAAAACGCACCTTATGTTTATGCTGTTGGATTATTCGCAAACCAATTTGGAATAAAACTCCTAAACCAATATTATTTTTTAAGTATTGAATCTTGATACCTAACTTGTCTAACATGTTTATTGGTAGGCAGTTACGCAGTTATTTACCTTGTCATTTAACATTGTCTACTACGGATAATCATATAAAAAGAATACTGTTCCAATACATTTTAGGCTGCAGTTATTTACCTTGTCATTTAACATTGTCTACTATGGATACTCATAAAAAGAATACTGTTCCAATACATTTAGGCTGCAGTTATTTACCTTGTCATTTAACATTGTCTACTATGGATACTCATAAAAAGAATACTGTTCCAATACATTTAGGCTGCAGTTATTTACATTGTCATTTAACATTGTCTACTATGGATAATCATAAAAAGAATACTGTTCCAATACATTTAGGCTGCAGTTATTTACCTTGTCATTTAACATTGTCTACTATGGATAATTATAAAAAGAATACTGTTCCAATGCATTTTAGGCTGCAGTTATTTACCTTTTCATTTAACATTGTTTACTATGGATAATCATAAAAAGAAAACTGTTCCAATACATTTTAGGCTGCAGTTATTTACCTTGTCATTTAACATTGTTTACTATGGATAATCATAAAAAGAATACTGTTCCAATGCATTTTAAGCTGCATTTATTTGTCTCGGAATAAATTCCAATTAGTTTTACTGGGCTTTTTATTGTTTGACTTCTGAAAGTATTATACAATGACTGTTTTTGAGAATATGATTTCTTTTTTGCGAAGTAACTGAAGAAACCCGAAATACACGTGTATTTCATAACACCAACGTGAAATGCACTTAATCCAGATATGATTTTGTTTGTTTGTTTGTATGTTTGTTTGTTTGTTTGTTTGTTTGTTTGTTTGTTTGTATTGTGTTTTACGTCATTTTCAACACATGTAACGTTATATATGACGATCTACGTTTTGTGGTGGAGGCAGACACCCACTTTTTCTTCTGGCTGCTACATTGTCCATTAAAGTTCCAGGTGAACAAAGGCCTGCATACTTTATCAGCATTGTTACATGTTCCAATAAACTTGCATGAAGTTTCAATCGAAAAATAAGGCACAATACTTTATCAGGATTGCTACAGGTTTCATTAAACTTGCGTGAAGTTCAAAGGGAACATAATTTTGACAGCATATTTTATCAGGATTGATTTAGAATAAGATTAATCGACGTATGAATAAAAGCTGTCCTCTTTTCAGCGAATTTTGGAGTTAGAAACAGGTGTCTTCAAAGACTTCGAGAGTTTCCATAAACCTGAATATGAAAGTTCGGATAAACCTGAATATGAAAGTTCGGATAAACCTGAATATGAAAGTTCGGATAAACCTGAATATGAAAGTTCGGGTAAACCTGAATATGAAAGTTCGGGTAAACCTGAATAAGAGAGTTCCCATAAACCTGAACCATAACTATGCCTATGATACTTCCCGTAACTCTGACTATGAGATTTCCCATAAACCGGACACTATGAGAGCTTCTGGCTATGACAGTTTCCATAAATCTTACTAAGAAAGTTCCCATAAACATTTTCATAACTTTGACTATGAGACTTCCAATAATCCTTCACATAAACCGGACTATGATAGTTCCAATAATCCTTCCCATAAACCGGACTATGATAGTTCCCATAAACTGGATAATGAAAGTTCCCATAAACGTGACTATGAGAGCTCCCATAAACTGACTATGAGAGTTCCCATAAACAGGACACTATGAGAGTTCCCATAAATATTCCCATATACATGACTGCGAGAGTTCCTATAAACCTCTCCATAACCTGGCTATGAAGGATTCCATAAATTTGACTATGAAAGTTCCCATAAAACTTCCATTAAACCTGAATATGATTAGTTCCATAACTCTGACTATGAGACTTCCCATAATGCTGAATATGAGAGTTCCCATAATGCTGACCAGAAGCATTTTCATGAACCTGGTTTTGAGATATTCCCATAAACATGACAATGAAAATTCCCATAAACCTGACTATGAGTTCCCATAAACCGTACTTTAAGTGTTCCCATAAACACTCCATACACGTGACTTTGAGAGTTGCCATGGACCGTAGTAAGACAGTTTCCATAAACGTGACTATCATAGTTCCCATAAAATTGAAAGTTCACATAAACCTGACT
Source organism: Cyrtodaria siliqua (assembly GCA_037043455.1). Taxonomy (NCBI): domain Eukaryota; kingdom Metazoa; phylum Mollusca; class Bivalvia; order Adapedonta; family Hiatellidae; genus Cyrtodaria; species Cyrtodaria siliqua. The sequence goes on from JAWPHD010011850.1 coordinate 34,676, forward strand.
ATGGTACGTCCCATATATAGGACTATGAAACTTCCCATCAACCTTACTATGAACGTTCCCATAAACATGACTATGCGAATTCCTATAAACCTTCCCATGATCGGAGTATGAGCCTTCCGATAAACTGGAGTATGAGGGTTCCCATACACCTGGTTATGAGAGTTCCCGTGAAATCCAATAAACCTGACTATGAACGGTCCCATAAACCTGACTATAAGCGCTTCCATACACCTGCTGACTTTATTTGACGTGAGGAAATCGTTGTAAAAAAAGAATACCGTGTGATTAAATAGTTGCTTGATTTTTTATAGCAGCTAGAAAACAAGCAATATTTTGTGATAAACCGTAGTTAATAATGAATATATGACAGCGGAATACATCATTTTACATTTTGAAACAGAAATGAATGCGGATAATATCTCCTTTGTATACATATGCAACAAGTGACCTCGGAGAACATGAGATGCCTTAAGGCCAAGCATGCCCTTCCCCCTCCGACCCCTCAAATCTCACTAGTTTTATTTTTTATATAAATAGGGTCGTATGTACTTGACATGTGCTATAAATGCCCCTCGGCAGAATAACAAAGGCTTTATAAACATATCATCTGTATGCTACAATATTAAAATACTTGACAGATTGGGTCTTTGTATTGAACATCTCACTCAACAACGTAAACGAGTTTACTCAAGCCATCTACGGATTAAGTAATCGTCAGTTTTCGTCTCGCTTTTGATTTGTTCTAAATTTCGTACGCCGAGGAAACTCGGTGAAAAGTTGATTAAACAAATGGACGGATTTAACGATGGATGTGATAAGTCTTTGTTTTTATATTTTATTCCCAGTCGTTTTTCGGTTGTTCTATTTTCCATTTATTTCAATCTAATGCGTATACTGCACTGTTTTATATTTCAAGTCTAAGTATTCGTGAATGTGTATTTATTGCGTTTGTGTTGCTGCAAAACGGTGTCGATTCAATTCATGCATAATAGGGCCAAGTATCTATTTAATTTCTACCACACATGTTCAGCTTGAATTTTTAGATAAGTAATGCTATTCCACCAGCACTAATTTCGTTTGCATGTGCATTCTCGTTGCATAGTACAAACCACGCAAATGACAGACAATTAGTTTGTGTTGTCATTTTACTGCACGTTTTATGCTATGTATGACGTTCGATTTCTTTCTTGGTGGTGGCAGATCATCCCGTATTCTTGTAGAACCAGTACTGTATACATCCCGCCATTCGTAAGAACCAACACTCTCTAACTTACAAGTTGAGCTCCCAGTGGGATTCGAACCCGCAGCGGTGAAAGGCGAGAAGATTTACAACGCAACCCCTAGACCACGGAGTCCCTAAAATGACAGAGTAGGAATATTTATTGAAATACAATAACGATAAACAATAAATAACGTGTTGAAGATCTGTTTAACAGCAATTCAATTAAAAACGTTCACCTTCACCTACTTATATGTGTTCATTATCAACATATGTTTTCGTTTCCAACCAAACAGGTCTGTTTATGCATTCATTGTAAATGAACAAAGAACCTGCCTGGTGTGTGCAACTTAGTTGTGAGAATGATTAGACAAAACAGGTACTGGGCATTTCATGAACGAATGGTAAGTACGCATTTTCTCTGACAATATGTTCCTGATGTTCCTGATATTTGTATCTGAGATTCTCGATTAAATAAAACAAAATCAGGTTGAATCATAGCAAAAGGTTTTGGTCACAAACATCGATATTAGTAACGCCCCTAATATCTGTAATGACTGCCTAAGTGTCCCTCACTTTCTTCGAATCATGTGTTTGTCGGTCAATAACTATTCACAGAAACATTTTTATTTTATATGTCATACTGACTATACATAAAATTATGTGTCTTTCAACTTGAATCTGGTCAGCACCTACAACCGCGTACTCCACTTCCTACATGTCGGCACCTACAACAGCGTCCCGCGCTTTAAACAGGTCAGCACCTACATGTCGGCACCTACAACAGCGTCCCGCGCTTTAAACAGGTCAGCACCTACATGTCGGCACCTACAACAGCGTCCCGCGCTTTAAACAGGTCAGCACCTACATGTCGGCACCTACAACAGCGTCCCGCGCTTTAAACAGGTCAGCACCTACATGTCGGCACCTACAACAGCGTCCCGCGCTTTAAACAGGTCAGCACCTACATGTCGGCACCTACAACAGCGTCCCGCGCTTTAAACAGGTCAGCATCAACATGTCGGCACCTACAACAGCGTCCCGCGCTTTAAACAAGTCAGCACCTACAGGTCAGCACCTACCTTTCAACAGGTCAGCTCCATTTTTGTATATAAAATAGTTTTACACTTGAAAAATCAAAAGACAAGGTGGGGTCATAAGACATGTAAGAAAGTTCTTGTTTGTTTACTTAGCAGGTCAGTGTTAGAGCGGCTTACATTCATTTGATAGTTGATTAAAAAGTGTATGCATATAAATTCGAAATTTGGAAAATGTTCATCAATAATCCAGTAAAACCTGTCAATACACTTCTTATAGTTACATACAAAAAAAGAAAAGGACTATTTCCCAATACTTATAATGTCCATTTCCAACAAGAAATGAGGGATTACTTTTTTTTTTACCTCGGAGGTGTATATGCAACTGGTGGTGGTAAACCTCATTAGCTATTCATAGCTAATCAATCTCATTCAATTTAGCTATTCATAGCTAATATATATTTGTATTTACATATCGCACCGACTATACTATCTACATGTAAGCACCCACAACAGCATCCCGCACTATCTACATGTCAGCACCTACAACAGCATCCCGCACTTTATACATGTCAGCACTTATAACAGCGTTATGCACTGTCAATACATCAATACCTACACCAAAGTCACGCACTTTCAACATATCAACACCTACAAGAGGTGTTCAGCTTATAATTGAACACTTTTGTTTAAGATGTTATTTTTCAGCGGAAGTGATTATCATAAAAAATGCGTGATTTAATGATGTGAAACTGTCATTTAGAACGTATGCATTTAAAAATAATCTCTTATTTCATTTTCGTTTTAAATTACATTTTGAATTAGGTGTACACTATGTTTTTGTTGCCGTGCAGTTTTACCTTAAACCAAATAATTCCACCAAATGCGTATCATAATTTTTTAAAACTGTGTTTATAATTTTTACGTATGTTTTATTTTAAGACAAAAATATAGATGTGGAATTAAAAGCTCGACTTTTTACCGCAATATTAAGAAATTGACAGATAATAGGACAGTTTGCTCGTATGTTACTGACAATTTCATTAGTTAACCAAAATAACTATTTTAATCATATTTTGTGACATAAAAAAATGAACAGTTAGTGTTAATGTATATCATATACCTTATAAAGATATCGTTGGTAAAAAATTATATTATTTTTATCATTATTTGCCAATGTTTGTGTTTTGCCCCTAAATTTTAAGTTATATTTTCCACCGGCGAATAATGACACACCACTCATACTTCAAGTTCAGCACGTCAGCACCTAATATAGAGTCCGCATTTTACACACGTATACCACTACAACAAAGTCTACTGACTTTCTACACGTCAGCACACCTGAACCTGCATCTGAAACTTTACGGTGTAGGACCTGTTACGACATAAACAAATCGGAAGAGAGGCCGTTGCTATTAGTAGCACTTTACGAGCGATGATTTGAAGCTCTCCAATGAGGGCGCACACACGAATCTGTATTTTCGAAATGGTTCCAGGCATAAAATTTAATTATTTTTGGAAAAAAAGAGCGAACAAAAACAGATTAAACATTACCGCCTCACAAGTTCTACACGCCAACACCTACAACAACGTCCGCACGTTCTACACGTCAACACCTACAACCAATATGATCTAACGCAAGCATGTGTTTGTTATCTACCTGTATAGTCGTTCTGACACAACAAAAATAAGAGAATGTAATGTGAAAAGTGTAACCGGAACTAGATTCCTACGCAGAAATGTCAAGGACTGACATACCACCATAGTTCGCCCGGCTCTTAAGCACGCCTCCACAACATGTGGCCCGCATCTCCCGCAGGACAGCAAGATAACTGAACAAGTACAGTGGAGAGCAGCATGCTATGTACACTAATATTTCACAACATTATGCGTGACCAAAAATGGATAACCAACTGCATGGGGAAAGTCTTGAAGATCGACACCGCAACAGTAGGCGCTCCCATTCAACACGACCTAGTTGACATCAGCCATAGTGAAAAACATGTACATACAGCAGTCCGATAGCAGCACCCGGTGGAACCAACGCCTATTCCTGGAGAGAATAAAGAATGCAACTTACAAATTTCCTTATTCCCTCGGACAATACGGGACTGGAACCAACTACCAACCACTCGTCACAGACACTGGTTACTTTCAAGTTTGCAACCAAACCTATATTATCATCGTCAAACGTAACGGAAATGCCTTACGTACATATACAGATAACTTGGGCGCCTGCCCACCATTAATAAAGGGAACCCACTAATCACCACCGCCCGTCTGTACATAATATTAATCGTTTAACTGTTGCACTTTTATTATAGTCATTTTGGGATGATAAGTGACTCCGACCCTGATGAGCCGTCCCGTAGGACGATCTAGAAGAAGAAAGTCGCAATGGGCTCACTAAATAACTGCTGACTAAACTAAACCTCTATGAACCAGCGATTTAAACCATTCGCAAATTCTCGATGACTTCTTTGAAGCAAGATCTCAAAGAATAATGGGTTGGCCGAGTTTTCACAAATCGAATCGTCAAACTTGCGAATATCGAACAAGATGTCCGGCTATAAGAAACACACACCACTGTTTTAGTTGACACGTATGTTACGTTACACACAAACGTTGCGTACAAGTGTAGACACGCAAGTATGCGTTGCATAAGGCCTGTTCGCAATAAATGTTCCATGCATCGTATGTTCGCAATCATGTACCCATCAAGTATCGTAAAGATCACTCACACTGTTAGCAACACATGAACGCAACTTATGACGCATTAAATAAATGTACGCACTGCTTGTACGCCTCGCATGTACGCAACGAATGTAAGTAACGTACAGGCAAGGGAAACCCTCGACCGTTTTGTCGAAGTAGTTTCTGGTTCCTGTAGCGTCTCCGTGGCCGGGATGGGAAAGACGCAGATCTTACGGATGGTGGGAGATATACAGTACTGGTTCTACCCAAGAAAATGTGTATCATATATAGCCTAAAATGTGCTGAAAATGACGTCAAACACGATTCAACACTCAAATCTGGTTCCAGTGCAGATAAACGTGGCAGCCCATCTTCGGCAAACACGGATGACGCTTTTCTTCGTGCAGTCACGTTCCTCAAAGAAAACGACGAGGACAAAATGTCTTATCTGTCAATGATTTAATACTTAAAATCGAAAAATCTCTAAGATATTCGGGTATAGTTCAAAGACATAAAGAAACGTATTTAAGGCCACTTATACGACAGAATAATTATGACAGGAATAAAGTCGTTACTTATAAAATGTCGTTACTTCTTTGCTGCATAATTTCTACTGCGAACCAAAAAAGGCAGATTCGGTGTTAGAAAAGCTATGGCTTATTGATACCGCGGCAAGTCTGGTAAGAAATTAATAGAAGTGCCATATATATTTTGAAGAAATATCGCCAAACAAGCCAATTCGGAATATGTTGTTCATACACTTAAAATCTTTATGACAACTTTATTTACGGGGAAAGACGCTGATGATGCATCGACTGGCCAGGCAGTCATAAAATGTGTTCGGCCACGTTCGATTACTGCACCTTTACAAGTTGTACTTCAAGCCATCTTGGATCCAAATTTCGTAGTATTGATTCTCTCTTTAACCTTGCATGTTCGGCTGCTTATTCCGGAGTACAGAATTATGAGAGAAATGCGTCGGTTCACCAATGTGTTGATATTGAAGGGATACAAACGGGACATGTCTTTAGTATGCTGCAGATATTGTGGACCACACTATTCCCACTTTAGATGGCCAAAAAAACTTTCAAAGAATGGGCATAATTGCAACTGTTACACTGTTATAACAGGCAATTTTTAATGCAAACCGGTAATTAGGGAAAGTCTCACAGCGAGTGAAGTGAGTGCTATTTAGAAAATACAAATTTCGTATTTTATGTCTAAGAGCAAATGCAAGCCAGCCTTGAAATTTAAACATATGTCTTTGCTGTAATCAATAGAGGCGATGAATGATGATATACTTTGGAAGACCTCTTGGTTACTCACTCCTCGAAGACCATCATGGAATAACTTTATGCAAATGGTACAAAATAGCCAACATCCTGTTATATCGTCAGCCATTTTCATTCCCATAATGACAGGAAGTATAGTGATGAAAACTGTATGAACACTGGATACTTTCAGTAAGTGGCATGTGTGTCTGATCAATCGCGCAAGTACAATAGTAATCCCGTATTGACATTTGACCAAACATTGCGGTGGAAAGCAGTCGAAATTCAGCAGCTGGTGGAACCTAACAGTTTATTGAAAAATATTGTGCTAAGACTAGGGGATTTTTTTGAAGCACAGGTAATCTGATGGGAGACTCAGGGCTACAAGAACTATTGGAAGGAAGATTCAGCAGGAGCTCTAATTCTAAACCAAAATGCCATCTCACGAGACTTAGATTGATGCAGTTTTAAATGCAATAGTTTTGTGGAACTTCTACTGTATGCCAGTGGCATACTGGTTCAAAGTAATGAAGCTAAATTATCTCCCGCTGACGTGCAAACAACCCGAGTGCAATATAAATATTATTGGACGATCTTTTCCACAGTTCGTTTGACCAGTATCCCTTCAAATACAAATATTCACTGCTGCTGCTGCTTTCCATGTAACGCTTTATTTCCAACAAATCGTTCATGCGGGAAACATTTAACTCATTCATTCCTCTCCAATGTTTTCGCCATTCAGTGATTTTAGTACTCTGATTATTAATTATTTATTACATTTCTATGCGTGAAAGATCGGGATTTCTTAGTGCAAGAATATTCATAATCGCTAATTTGATTATTAATTACAGGATTGCTATAAAGCTTGGGCATATTACGCAACTTACGATAAAATTTGGGGGAAATCAAAGAACCCTTAATTCTAAACCCATACTGGAGATAAACTGTTTTCAAAGCAAACCCCTTGCCTATAGGTTCGGTCCCTGTTTGAGGCATGTATCATGGGAAATTTCATCCTTCATCCAATCTCCCTCTAAGGCTGCTGTCCCAATATAACTTTGATGATTTAAAGGAAATAAATACGTATGTATAAGATATGTTTTTGGTATTTTCACAAGAACAGATAAAGGTTTACCACCCCCAATTGCATAACAACCTTCGAGGTGTATACGATTGTAAGTACTATAATAACATGTAATCTCTCCTTTTTTGTTGGAAATGGACATTATAAAAGCGTATGAGAGTGGACATAAGTAGGGCAAAATAGGCCATAGGTATGAGAGTGTGTTGGTGTATGTATAAGAAGCGTATTTATAGGTTTTACTGGATCATTAGTGACCATTTTCCAAATGTGGAATCTATGCATACACTTTATGAGCAATATCTATGAAAACAGCTGTACCATTGACCTGCTTAGTAAACAAACAAGAACTTTCTTACATGTCTTGTGATCCCACCTTTACTGGTGATTTTTTTTCAAGTGGACAATTATTTTTTTATGTGAAAATTACACGGCTCCATTATCCATTATCCATACTTGAGCTGCAGTTGCAGTAGATCATTAATATGTGACATTTTAACATTGGTGTTAATGGGGGAAATAATTGGTGGTTTCATACCTAAACAAGCACAACAACAAACTACATTTTAGTTAAGCTGTCTTCCATTGTCTCTGATTATCTGGACATCGAAATCTGCATACACAATGTACATATATTGCTATCAATAAACTAATTGCTTTGACCGTACAATCCGCTTTGTCATTTATACATATAAATATTTGTGTCAAAACCTGCTCAAACAGGACTCTCAAATGAAAGTAGTTTCCGTAAATAGAAGTTTCATTTTTGTACTAATTTGACCTGGATATATCCTAGAAAAGAATTAAGATTGACTGGCCTAGTTCTGTTAGAGTTCGATAAAGCTTTATCTGCCCATTAAGGCTTCGTAGTTTCTCTCTAGCATGCAATTTGTTAATGCCCCCACCACCGAATGGTGAGGGGTGCATATAGCGTTATCCATCTCCGTCTAGCCCGTCCGTTCGTCCGTCCCGAAAAGTCTTTATGCATATCTCCTCCCACATGTTTCAAAACTTTACAGGATGCTTACCTATGATGTCAAGATGTGCATATCGATTCGGCGTCAAAATCCACCAAATTTTCGAAAGTAAACTTTTTTCGCCGATTGTTTTCAGTGGGGCATCCGTGTTCCATGGACACATTTGTAGTTTGATAAATAACCACAAAAGGGACAGTAAGCAAAATGTGCGCAAATACATGTCTATGTTTCAAGACCTATTATAATTTGGAATAGCTTAATATATACAGATAAATGAAAGGATAAACTATGAGAAATGATATTTATATTATCATGATTATTGTATTGCGTCTATACTATATAATTTTTATTATTATTATCATTATTATTGTTATTAGTTATTATTATTATTATTATTATTATTATCATTATTATTATTATTATTATTATTATCATTATTAATAATATATTATTATTATTGTTGTTGTTGTCGTCGTCGTCGTCGTCGTCGTCGTCGTCGTCGTCGTCGTCTTTGTCGTCGTCGTATTACCGCTGTAGATAAAGTATATGTATTGTTAGTAGTTCTAGTAGTAGTAGCAATAGCAGTAGCGCTAGTCTTCGTAGTATGTTTGTATGTGTGGGATTAACGTCGCTTTTAACACTTTCTGTCATCACGACGGTGTCTGATTGTAGCAGTGAGCATCACGACGGTGTCTGATTGTAGCAGTGAGCTCATCACGACGGTGTCTGGTTGTAGCAGGGAGCTCATCACGACGGTGTCTGGTTGTAGCAGTGAGCTCATCACGACGGTGTCTGGTTGTAGCAGTGAGCTCATCACGACGGTGTCTGGTTGTAGCAGGGAGCTCATCACGACGGTGTCTGGTTGTAGCAGTGAGCTCATCACGACGGTGTCTGGTTGTAGCAGGGAGCTCATCACGACGGTGTCTGGTTGTAGCAGTGAGCTCATCACGACGGTGTCTGGTTGTAGCAGTGAGCTCATCACGACGGTGTCTGGTTGTAGCAGGGAGCTCATCACGACGGTGTCTGGTTGTAGCAGTGAGCTCATCACGACGGTGTCTGGTTGTAGCAGGGAGCTCATCACGACGGTGTCTGATTGTAGCAGGGAGCTCATCACGACGGTGTCTTGTTGTAGCAGGGAGCTCATCACGACGGTGTCTGATTGTAGCAGGGAGCTCATCACGACGGTGTCTGGTTGTAGCAGGGAGCTCATCACGACGGTGTCTGATTGTAGCAGGGAGCTCAGCACGACGGTGTCTGGTTGTAGCAGTGAGCTCATCACGACGGTGTCTGATTGTAGCAGTGAGCTCATCACGACGGTGTCTGATTGTAGCAGGGAGCTCAATGCTGAAATTTATAATGTTGCCTCACTGGAATACCACGAATACCACGCCGTAGACGCATGACATGATACTTCACCGAGTGACATTATACTGACATCAGACCAACCAATCCTAGAACTTCCATTTCAGTCAAGGGAGCTCCCAGTACCATATAATACTACCATAGCAGTAGTAGTCGTCGTAGTACTTATTTATTTTACAGATTGTAACGAAAGCTCTTTGAACTTACTTGAATCACTCTCGATGTCCTCTTGGGTAGAATCAGTACTAAGGATATACAGATGAAGTTTTCTTGCGCAGGGACACAACACATATGGTCATGGCTGGGATCGAACCCATGACATTTGATCATGCGTCCAACGCTCTACCACTAGTAATATTAGTAATAGTAGTAGCAGTTTAAGCAAAATCAGTATTTTAATAGCAAGAACATGTGTAGCTGCATTAGTAGCAATGTTAGCACTAGAGCTATTAGCACTAGCAGCAGTAGCAGCAGTAGCAGCAGTACTATCTTAATACTGATAACAGTCCTAACACACATCAGATGACGGATATCATAAAGTGGTAAGTATTTGTTACTTTTTTCTTTGTAAGCGGGGTTCGGTCTGTTTTCAATTTAATTTTATCAAATGAATACGTTGTGGTGTTTCGAGAATATGTATGATATTTATTGCATTTGTATTGTTGTAGATTCATTCATAATTGATGTTGTTGGATCTCATTAAACAACGCAGACGACAAACAGGAAGGCAGACGACAAACAGGGAATACTCATGGAATACAATCACGCAAAAACAATATCCATAACCATGTGTTGATGCGCTGTTAAGCAGCAACTATCGCCTTCCTCCATTTCGTAGTTTTCATTATTAAACGTAAGTGTTTGTCTCCAAGCACACAGGTCAGTTTATGAATTCAATATGTGAATGCTTCGGCAGACCAAGTACGAAGTATGTGAAGGTGGAATAGTAAATAAACATTTTCTCTGAAATATTTGTACCTGATGTGCTTCATAATTGTATGTGATGCTCTGCTTTTAACGCCTGTCAAAATATTTTGGTCACACATCTCAATATAAGTAACGGCCCTTAACGTAGTGTTTATTAAAGCGTCTCGCACTGTTGTGACATCAAAATATACAACAACGCCCCGCACTTTATACATTTCAAAACCTAAAACAACGCCCCGCACTTTATACATGTCAACACCTGCAACAGCGTCCCGCACTTTATACATGTCAACATCTACAACAGCTTCCCGTACGTTATATATTTCAACATCTACAACAGCGTCCCACACTTTATACATGTCAACACCTACAACAGCTTCCCGCACTTTATATATGACAACACCTACAACAGCGTCCCGCACTTTATACATATCAACAGCTACATCAGCGTCCAGCACTTTATACACTTCAATACCTGCAACAGCGTCCCGTACTCTATACATGTCAACAGCTACAACAGCTTCCCGCGCGTTATACATGTCAACACCTACAACAGCGTTCCGCACTTTATACATGTCAACACCTACAACAGCGTCCCGCACTTTATACATGTCAATACCGAGCTTCCCGCACTTTCTATATAACAACACCCGCAGTTTATACATATATATATAAAACATTTGGCTAATTTGGTCTTCGTATTGAACATCTCACTCACCAACGTAAACGAGTTTACACACGCCATCTACGGATTAAGTAGTCGTCAGTATTCGTCTCGTTTTTGATTGGTTCTAAATTTCATACGCCGAGCAAACTCGGTGAAAAGTCACACCTCAGTTATATATTTTATTCAAACCAGGTTTACCTCGACGTGTTCGTTGGCGGACGGACTCTAAACCTTAGAATTACACACACACACACACACACACACACACACACGTTTTATTCAAAAAATGGACGGATTTAACTATTTTGACGGATTTAACTACTCTTTGTTACTATTCCTTATCGTTTTTGTGTCGCCTTTTCAAAGAAAAAAAATGCGATACATAGGATCACTTTGTCATCCGTCCGTCAGTCCGTCAGTCCGAGCTGACATTTGAGGTTATGGGGCTATAAGAACAATAGTAACTGTAAATTCTATTCATTCCGTAGGTTTATGTGGCTATTTTTGGGTTTATGTGGCTATTTAGACAATAGGGTGAACAATGTTGTAGCCACCTTAGCCCAAAATATTAGGACGTCCGTCCGTCTGTCCGTCACAAAAACTTAACGTTGGCTATAATTTTCTCAATTCTTGATATTTCTTCATCAAACTTTAAATATATACCCATCATGACAACACTGACATGACCATACTAAAATATAAAGGTCAAGGTCACACTGAAGGTCATTATATGGGTTAAATACTCGTTTTCTTCTTAACGAAAACTTAACGTTGGTTATAACTTTCTCATTTCTGATATTTCTTCATCAAACTTTAAATTTTTACTCATCATGACATCGACATGACCATACTAAAATATAAAGGTCAAGGTCACACTGAAGATATAAAGGTCAGGGGCACACAGAAGGTCATTGTATGGGTTAAATACTTTTTTTTTCTTCACGATAACTTAGTCAGGTCAGTTTGTCAAGGTCATTTATCTGGGTCCAAAAAACCTTGTTATACTGACAAAGCGCTGACAGGCGACACACGTGTTCCGAGGAACACTCATCTAGTTTGATTGTTCTATTTTCCATTTATTTCAATCTAATGAGTACACTGCAATGTTTAATTATTTAAGTCTAAGTATTCGTAAATATGTATTTATTGCGTTTACTGCAAAAAAAGTGTCGATTCAATTCGGTTGCATGTGCCACCTTGTTGAGTAGTACAAACCACGCAAATGACAGACAATTAGTTTGGTGTTTAACGTCATTTTACAGTACTTTTTGGCTATGTATGAGGCAGACATGAACTATTATAGGGTAGAACCAGTACTCTATACCGCCCCATCTGTAAGAATCGACACGTTCTAACTTACAAGTTGAGCTCCCAGTTGGATTCGAACCCGAGAGTTGAGAGGCGAGAAGGTTTTCATCGCAACGGCTTTAACCCCTCAACCACGGATGCCCTGACAATTACGGACTAGGAATATATGTGGAAGTACAATAACGATAAACAACAACATAATGTGTTGATGATCTGTTAAATAGCAATTCAATTTAAAACTTTCGCCTTCCTATAAGTGTTCATTATTAACATAGATTTTCGTTTCCAATCAAATAGGTTTGTTTATGCATTCAGTGTTTATGAACACAGAACCGGACTGGTGTGCGCAACATAGCTGTGTGAATGATTCGGCCGACCAGGTACGGGGATTGTCATGATTGAATAGTAAGTAAGTATTTTCTCTGACAATATGTTCCTGATATTTGTATCTGAGTTTCTGGATTAAATAGTTTTATTTTCATGTTACTCAAAAGGTGACGGTCACAAGCCTAGATATTAGTAACGACCATTAACATAATGATTTTCTAAGCGTCCCGCAATTTCTACACATCATGTCGGTCTATAGTAATACAGAGATTGTGTTTATTTTATATGCCATACCGAGATATGATTTAGTATCTTGCATCTTGATTCGTGTCAACACCTACAACCGCGTACTATGCTTTCTACATGTCGGTACCTACAACAGTGTCCCGCATTTTAAATAGGTCAGCACCTACTAAAACGTCCCGCATTATCTACATTTCACATCACGAAACCACCAATTATTTTTGCCATTGACACGAATGTTACATTATCACAAATTCATGATTTGCTGCAACTTCATCTCAAGTATGGATAATGCAGCAGTGAAATTTTCATATAAAAAAATAGTTTTCCAGTTGAAAAACAACAAGAAAAGGTGGGGTGACAAAACATGAAAGAAAGTTCTTATTTGTTTACTAAACAGGTCTATGGTACAGCTGTTTTCATTGATAGATGCTCACAAAGTGTATGCATAGATTCGAAATTTGGAATATGTTCATCAATAATCCAATAAAACTCATCAATATTTTTATTACACATACAACAACAAAATTGAATAGAAATGGGCTATATCCCCTTACTTGCAACAAACAACGAGGGATTATTTTTTATTATAGAACCTTCATTCGACTACACCTCGTAGGTTTATATGCAGCTGGTGGCGATAAACCTAATTAGCTATTCATCGCTGATATTTATATTTGACAAGCCATACCGACTATAACCAGGTGTCAGCACCTACAACATTGTACCACACTTTCTACACGTCAGCAGCTACAACAGCGTCCCGCACTTTATACATATCAACGCCTGCAACAGCGTTATGCACCTTCAACACATCAATACCTACAACAGAATCTCGCACATTCTACGCGTCAACACCTACAACAACGTCCCGTACATTCAACACGTAAACACACAATATCGTCCCGCATTTTCTGCAATGCCTTCACTTTCAACATGTAAACACAGAGTATCCTCCCGCACTTTCTACACGTCCAACACTTTCTACACGTCCAACAATAACAAGAGTGTCCCGCACTTTCAACATGTAAGCTCATACAATATCGTCCCGCACTTGCTATGCGTCAACAACTACAACAGCTTCACGCATAGTCAACACGTAAACACACAATATCGTCCCGTACTTCATACACGTCCCACTCCTACAACAGCGTCTCACATTTCCAATACGGAAACACATAGAGTGGTAAGTATTTGTTACTTTTTTCTTTGTAAGCGAGGTTCGGTCTGTTTTCAATTTAATTTAATCAAATGAATACGTTGTGGTGTTTCGAGAATATGCATGCTATTTATTGCATTTGTATTGTTGTAGATTATATATATGTATATGGTTAACAGCTGTGACTCATATAAGTGGCAATAAGCATGCTTACAACTTGAATTCCTAGAGAACTCGTCTGAAAAACTTGAATGGTATAAACACATATTTTGTAATGTTTAAGGGTTACCATTTCACTTGCTAAAATGACGTGTTCGTAAACGAGTTTACTGAAATGTAGCAGGTAATCATTACTATTATATGTATATTAGCGACAAAACTTTCACAAGCCTCAATAGCGCAGTTGATCGAGGCGCCGTGATATTGCCAAGGAAGGTAGGGTTCAAGCCTGCTGATTTCCATTTTTTTTTTTTAATTTTCATTAATTATTGTTTTTATTATTGCAAATGGTAACTTAGCAACAGTTCCTTTACATTTTTCACTTTGATAACGCAATCTTATAATTACACATGGTAACAGTGAACTGTTTATATGTGCTGTAATGCAAAGACTAACGCACACGTACCCCTTACATGTCAACAATTGTATTTCTGTGCTGATGTTTTCTTCTAGCACGTCGTGTTACAAGGGTGAATTGTAATCAGTATGTAAGGCATGTCAAGGTATTTGAACAGAAAGAAGCGAGGTCGCCCACATTGATTTAAAATGCTGGTAGGAAGAACTGATGGTAAAAATCGGGAAGAATGTAAGAAAAAACGGTCGTGGCGTGTTTATGTCTAAGTGACAACGTTTAGTTTTTCAATATTGTTTTAACACCTCTGACTTGATATATTAGTATGTTAACTTCTTGTCTCTCGGCAGCTATTTTACGCTTGCGTAAAACCTTGCTTGTTCATAATTGATGTTGTTGGATCTCATTAAACAACTCAGACGACAAACAGGGAATACCCATGGAATACAATCACGCTAAAACAATATCCATAACCATGTGTTGATGCACTGTTAAGCAGCAACTATCGCCTTGATCTATTGTTAGTTTTCATTATTAAACGTATGTGTTTGTCTCCAATCATACAGGTCAGTTTATGGATTCAATATGTGAATGCTTCGGCAGACCAAGTACGAATTATGTGAAGGAGGAATAGTAAATAAACATTTTCTATGAAATAATTGTATGTGATGCTCTGGTTTTAAAGCCTGTCAACATATTTTGGTAACAAATCTCAATATAAGTAACGGCCCTTAACGTAGTGAGTATTAAAGCGTCTCGCACATTTGTGACTTCAAAATCTACAACAACGCCCCGCACTTTATACATTTCAAAACCTACAACAACGCATCGCACTTTATACATGTTAACACCTGCAACAGCGTCCCGCACTCTATACATGACAACACCTACAACAGCGTCCCGCACTCTATACATGACAACACCCACAACAGCGTCCCGCATTCTATACGTCAACAGCTACAACAGCTTCCCGTACGTTATATATTTCAACATCTACAACAGCGTCCCGCACTTTATACATGTCAACACCTACAACAGCGTCCAGCACTTTATATATGTCAACACCTACAACAGCGTCTCGCAATTTATACATGTCAACACCTACAACAGCGTCCCGCAATTTATACATGTCAACACCTACAACAGCGTCCAGCACTTTATACATGTCAACACCTACAACAGCCTCCCGCACATTATACATGTCAACATCTAGAACAGCGTCCAGCATTTTATACATGTCAACGCCTACAACAGCTTCCCGCACTTTATTTATGACAACACTGACAACAGCGTCCCGCACTTTATACATATCAACATCTACAACAGCGTCCAGCACTTTATACATATCAACACCTACAACAGCGTCCGTTCTCTATACATGTCAACAGCTACAACAGCTTCCCGTGCGTTATACATGTCAACATCTACAACAGCGTCCAGCACTTTATACATGTCAAGACCTACAACAGCGTCCAGCACTTTATATATATCAACATCTGCAACAGCGTCCCGTTCTCTATACATGTCAACAGCTACAACAGCGTCCCGTTCTCTATACATATCAACAACTACAACAGCGTCCCGCACTTTATACATATCAACATCTACAACAGCGTCCAGCACTTTATACATGTCTTCACCCGCAACAGCGTCCCGTTCTCTATACATGTCAACAGCTACAACAGCTTCCCGTGCGTTATACATGTCAATACCTACAACAGCGTCCAGCACTTTATACATGTCAACACCTGCAACAGCGTCCCGCACTTTATACATATCAACATCTACAACAGCGACCAGCACTTTATACATATCAACATCTACAACAGCGTCTAGCACTTTATACATATAAACATCTACAACAGCGTCCCGCACTTTATACATATCAACATCTACAACAGCGTCCAGCACTTTATACATATCAACATCTACAACAGCGTCCAGCACTTTATACATGTCAACACCTGCAACAGCGTCCCGTTCTCTATACATATCAACAGCTATAACAGCTTCCCGTGCGTTAAACATATCAACATCTACAACAGCGTCCCGCACGTTATACATGTCAAGACCTACAACATCTTCCCGCATTTTATACATGTCAACTCCTGCAACAGCGTCCCGTTCTCTATACATGTCAACAGCTACAACAGCGTCCCGCACTTTATGCATATCAACATCTACAACAGCGTCCAGCACTTTATACATGTCAACACCTGCAACAGCGTCCCGTTCTCTATACATGTCAACAGCTACAAAAGCGTCCCGCACTTTATACATATCAACATCTACAACAGCGTCTCGCACTTTATACATGTCAAGACCTACAACAGCGTCCCGCACTTTATACATGTCAATACCTACAACAGCTTCCCGCATTTTCTATATAACAACACCAGCAGTTTATACATATATGTTTATATAAAACATTTGGCTAATTGGGTCTTCGTATTGAACATCTCACTCACCAACGCAGCGCCATCTACGGATTAAGTAGTCGTCAGTTTTCGTCTTGTTTTTGATTGGTTCTAAATTTCATATGCCGAGCAAACTCGGTGAAAAGTCACAACTCAGTTTGAAGTTTTATTCAAAAAACTGGACGAATTTAATGATGGATGTGATAAGTCTTTGTTACTATTCCTTATCGTTTTTGTCTCGCCTTTTCAAAGAAAAATGCGATACATAGGGATCACTTTGTCGTCCGTCCGTCCGTCAGTTCGTCACGAAAACTTAACGTGGGTTATAACTTTCTCATTTCTTGATATTTCTTCATGAAACTTTAAATATGTACCAATCATGACAACATCGATATGACCATACTAAAATATAAAGGTCAAGGACAAACTGAAGGTAATTATATGGGTTAAATATTCAGTTTTTTCTTCACTAAAACAACGTTGGCTATGACTTTCTCATTTCCTGATATTTCTTCATCTAGCTTTCAATATATACTCATCATGACAACACTGACATAACCATACTGAAATATAAAGGTCAAGGTCACACTGAAGGTCAATATATGGGTTAAATACATGTTTTTTTCTTTACGAAAACTTAACGTTGGTTATAAATTTTTTCATTTCTGATATTTCTTCATTAAACTTTCAATATTTACTCATCATGACAGGTCACACTGAAGGTCATTAATGGGTTAAATACGCATTTTCTTCACAAAAACTTAACTTTGGTTATAACTTTCTCAATTCTTGATATTTCTTCATTAGACTTTCAATATATACTCATCATGACAACATCGACATGACCATACTAAAATATAAAGGCCAAAGTCACACTGAAGGTCATTATATGGACTAAATACTCTTTTTTTTTCTTCATGAAAACTTAACCTTGGCTAAAACTTTCTCAATTATTTTTATTTCTTCATCAATCTTTCAGTATATACTTGTCATGATAACATGGACATGGCCATACTAAAATATAAAGGTCAAGGGCACACAGATGGTCATTTTATGGGTTAAATACTCATTCATTTTTTTCTTCACGATAACTTAGTCAGGTCAGTTTGTCAAGGTCATTTATCTAGGTCCAAAAAACCTTGCTATACTGACAAAGAGCTGACAGGCTACACACGTGTTCCGAGGAACACTCATCTAGTTTGATTGTTCTATTTTCCATTTATTCCAATCTAATGAATACACTGCAATGTTTAATCATTTTAGTCTAAGTATTCGTAAATATGTATTTATTGCGTTTGCTGCAAAATAAATGTCGATTCAATTCATGCATAATAGGGCCAAAAATCTACATTTTAATTTCTACCACTCATGTTCAGCTCGAATATTTTAAGAATTAATGCTCTACCACCAGCACTGATTTCGGTTGCATGTGCCATCTTGTTGAGTAGTACACACCACGCAAATGACAGACAATTAATTTGGTGTTTAACGTCATTTTACAGTACCTTTTTAGGCTATGTATGAGGCAGACATGAACTATTATAGGGTAGAACCAGTACTCTATACCGCCCCATCTGTAAGAATCGACACGTTCTAACTTACAAGTTGAGCTCCTAGTTGGATTCGAACCCGAGAGTTGAGAGGCGAGAAAGTTTTCATCGAAACGGCTTTAACACCTCAACCACGGAGGCCCTGAAAATGATAGACTAGGAATATCTGTGGAAGTACAATAACGATAAACAACAACATAATGTGTTGATGATCTGTTAAATAGCAATTCAATTTAAAACTTTCGCCTTCCTATAAGTGTTCATTATTAACATATATTTTCGTTTCCAATCAAATAGGTTTGTTTATGCATTCAGTGTTTATGAACACAGAACCGGACTGGTGTGCGCAACATAGCTGTGTGAATGATTCGGCCGACCAGGTACGGGGATTGTCATGATTGAATATAAGTAAGTATTTTCTCTGACAATATGTTCCTGATATTTGTATCTGAGTTTCTGGATTAAATAGTTTTATTTTCATGTTACTCAAAAGGTGACGGTCACAAGCCTAGATATTAGTAACGACCATTAACATAATGATTGTCTAAGCGTCCCGCAATTTCTACACATCATGTCGGTCTATAGTAATACAGAGATTGTGTTTATTTTATATGCCATACCGAGATATGATTTAGTATCTTGCATCTTGATTCGTGTCAACACCTACAACCGCGTACTATGCTTTCTACATGTCGGTACCTACAACAGTGTCCCGCATTTTAAATAGGTCAGCACCTACTAAAACGTCCCGCATTATCTACATTTCACATCACGAAACCACCAATTATTTTTGCCATTGACACGAATGTTACATTATCACAAATTCATGATTTGCTGCAACTTCATCTCAAGTATGGATAATGCAGCAGTGAAATTTTCATATAAAAAAATAGTTTTCCAGTTGAAAAACAACAAGAAAAGGTGGGGTGACAAAACATGAAAGAAAGTTCTTATTTGTTTACTAAACAGGTCTATGGTACAGCTGTTTTCATTGATAGATGCTCACAAAGTGTATGCATAGATTCGAAATTTGGAATATGTTCATCAATAATCCAATAAAACTCATCAATATTTTTATTACACATACAACAACAAAATTAAATAGAAATGGGCTATATCCCCTTACTTGCAACAAACAACGAGGGATTATTTTTTATTATAGAACCTTCATTCGACTACACCTCGTAGGTTTATATGCAGCTGGTGGCGATAAACCTAATTAGCTATTCATCGCTGATATTTATATTTGACAAGCCATACCGACTATAACCAGGTGTCAGCACCTACAACATTGTACCACACTTTCTACACGTCAGCAGCTACAACAGCGTCCCGCACTTTATACATATCAACGCCTGCAACAGCGTTATGCACCTTCAACACATCAATACCTACAACATAATCTCGCACATTCTACGCGTCAACACCTACAACAACGTCCCGTACATTCAACACGTAAACACACAATATCGTCCCGCATTTTCTGCAATGCCTTCACTTTCAACATGTAAACACAGAGTATCCTCCCGCACTTTCTACACGTCCAACACTTTCTACACGTCCAACAATAACAAGAGTGTCCCGCACTTTCAACATGTAAGCTCATACAATATCGTCCCGCACTTGCTATGCGTCAACAACTACAACAGCTTCACGCATAGTCAACACGTAAACACACAATATCGTCCCGTACTTTACACGTCCCACTCCTACAACAGCGTCTCACATTTCCAATACGGAAACACATAGTATCGTCCCGCACTTTCTACACGTCCAACACATACAACAGTGTCACGCACTTTCAACACCTTAACATATACAATATCGTCCCGAACTTTCTACACGTATACACCTACAACAGCGTCCTCCGACTTTTCTACACGTCAACACATCTGAATCTGAACCTGAAATTACAAAGTAGGACCTGTTACGACATATCCACATGGGAGCGAGGCTGTTGCTATTAGTAGCACTATCCCATCACATTATTTGAAGTTCTCCAATGATGGCGCACACAGGAAACTGTATTCAAGATGGTTCCAGACTATAATTGTTTTTGGAAAAAAGAGCGAACAAACTAGATTAAACAACAGCGACCTGCACTTCTACACGTCAACACCTATAACACCGTCCGCACTTTGTACACGTCAAAACCTACAACCAATATGATCTAACGCAAACATGTGTTTGTTATCTAACTGTAGGGTCGTTCTGACATAACAAAAATAAGAGAATGTAATGTGAAAGGTGTAACCGGACACTAGATTCCTAAGTAAAAATTTCAAGGACTGACATACCACCATAGTTCGCCCGGCTCTTGAGCACGCCTCCACAACATGTGACCCGCATCTCCAGCAGGACAGCTAGATATCTTGAACAAGTACACTAATATTTCACAAAATTATGCGTGACCAAAAATGGATAACCAACTGCATGGGAAAGTCTTTAAGATCGACACCGCAACCGTAGGCTCCCGATGCTATACACAATTCAACACGACCTAGTTGACATCAGCCATAATGAAAAACATGTACATACTGCAGTCCGATAGCAGCACCCGGTGGAACCAACCCCTATTCCTGGAGAGACTAAAGCGTGCAACTTACAAAGTTCGTTATTGCCTCGGACAATACCGGACTGGAACCAACTACCAACCACTCGTCACAGACACTGGTTGCTTTCAAATTTGCAACCAAACCTACATTATCATCGTCAAGCGTAACGGAAATACATTACGTACAGATACAGATAACTTGGGCGTCTGTCCACCATTAATAACGGGCATCCACTACTCACCACAGCCCTTCTGTACATAAAGCTAATCGTTTAACTGTATACAGTCATTTTGGGGTGATAAGTGACTCCGTCCCTGATAATCCGTCCCGTAGGACTAATTCCGTTCTGTCCAGAACCCGGACCAGTAGCAGGAATAAGATCTAGAAGAAGAATGTCCCAATGTGCTCACTAAATAACTACTGACTAAACTAAGTCTCTATAAATCAGCAATTCGAACCATTCGCAACGTCTCGATGACTTCTTTGAAACAAGATCCCAAAGAATGACGGGATTGGCCGAGTTTTTACAAATGCGAATCGCCAAACTGGCGAATATTGAACATTGAAAGAACGAGATTGCCGGTTATAAGAAGCACACATCACTTCTTTAGTTGACACGTATGTTACGTTACACACAATCGTTGCGTACAAGCGTAGACACGCAAGTATGCGTTGCATAAGGCCTGTTCGCAATAAATGTTCCATGCATCGTATGTTCGCAATCGAGTACGCAGCCCAAGTATTGCACTAGCCGGTCAACATGTAAGCAACACAAGAACGCAACTTATGACGCATTAAATAAATGTACGCACTTCTTGTACGCCTAGCATGTACGCAACGAATGTAAGTAACGTACAGTCAAAAGTAACGTACAGTCAAGGGAAACCCTCGACCGTTTTTTCGAATTAGCTTCTAGTTCCTGTAGCGTCTCCGTGGCCGGGATGGGAAAGACGCAGATCTTACGGATGGCGTGAGATGTAAATTACTGATTCTACCCAAGAAAACGTGCCACTGGGTGGTCTGCCTCCAACACCAACAAATGGACCGTCATATATAGCTTAAAATGTGCTGAAAATGACGCCAAAGACGACTCAGCAATCAATCTGGTTCCAGTGCAGTTAACCGTGACAGCCCATCTTCAGCAAACACGGATGACGCTTTCCTTCGTGCAGTCACGTTCCATAAAGAAAACGACGAGGACAAAATATGGTATCGGTCAATGATTTATTACTTAAATGTTAAGAATTTCTGGGGTATTCGGGTGTAGATTCAAAGACATGAAGACATGTATTTAAGGCCACTAATACCACATAATAATTATAACAGGAATAAAGTCGTTGCTGGTAGAAGTACTGCTTCTTCGCTGCAGAATTTCTACTGCGAGCCAATAAAGTCAGATTCGGTGTTATAAAACTGTAGCTTATTGACACCGCGGCAAATCCGTTGAGAAATGACTGGCCAGGTTAGTTCTACAATGTGTTTGGCCACGTTCGATTACTGCAACTTTACAAATTGTACTTCAAGTTCAGATTGATAGGCATTTTGGATCCAAATTTCTTACTGATTCATCCTTTAACCTTGGATGTTCGGCTGCGTACTCCGGAGTACAGAAGTTTCAGCGAAATGCGGCGGTTCACAAATATGTTGATATGGAAGGGATACAAAACGGAACACGAGATATCGTGACCATACTATTCGCACTTTAGATGGCCTAGAAAACTTTCAAAGGATGGGCATAATTGCAACTGTTACATTGTTATAACAGGCAATTTTAAATGCAAACCAGTACCTAGAGAAAGTCTCACAGCGAGTGAAGTGACTGCTATTTAGAAAATACAAATTTCGTATTTCATGTCTAAGAGCAAATGCAAGCCATGCTTGAAATTTAAACAACTGCATTCTTTCAAATCAACAGAGACGATGAATGCTGATATACTGAGGCTGACCTCTTGTTTACTCAGTCTTCGAAGACTATCATGGAATGACTTGATGTAAATGGTCCAGAATAGCCGGTATCCTGTTAAATCGTCAGAACTTTTTCATGCCCTTGATTGACATGAAGATTAGTGATGAAAACTGGACGAAAACTGGATATTATCATCAAATGACAAGTTACATTTGACTAACCTTTGTGGTGGAAAGCAGTCGAATTCAGCATATAGTGGAACCTAACAGTTTGATGAAAAATATTGTGCTAAGACTAGGGGAAGGTTTTGAAGCATTGGTAATCTGATGGGAGACTCAGGGCTATCGTGAACTTTTGGAAGGCAGATTCAGCAGGAGGTCTAATTCTAAACGAAAATGCCATCTCACGAGCCTTAGATTGATGCAGTTTTAAATGCCATAATTTTGTCGAGGTTCTACTGTATGCCAGTCCCTACAGAAACATATGGTGACATACTGGTTGAAAGTAATGAAAATAAATTACCTCCTTCTGACGTGAAAACAACCCGAGTGCAATATCGATATTATTGGACGATCGTTTCCACACATTTTTTTTCACCAGTATACCTTCAAATACTAATATAACTACTTTTATAAAGCTAACCCCCCTTTACTACCTCCGAACTTTTATAAAGCTAACCCCTCTTTACTACCTCCGAACTTTTATAATGCTAACCCCTCTTTACTACCTCCGAGACATAGGTTTCCTTTCGTAATTTAAAATCGGGAATTCAGGAATTTCATGATAAATTTGTTTTAGTTCCTGCAGATAAAGCAGCTAATAATGTAATTATTGTTTGACGCCTACATTACGTCAATGTTTTATCTCTGGAACTCGGCAGCACCAATTCGTATACTCCAGTTAATTCTACTGAGATCATGATGTTGTATCACTCTGTGCACTACTTTCAAGGCTGGTGTAAACGATAAGCAGAATAAACTGCCTACCATATACTGGATTCCTAAATTACATAAAAAATCCGTGTACGGCTCGCTTTATTTCTAATTCTATTGCCTGCACCACAACAAACATCTCCAAACTTTTAACTTCTTGTGTTACTGCCGTTAAAGATCACGTTAATCTATATTGTGATAAAACTTATGATAACTCTGGGATTAATTTATTTTGGTCTATAAAAAATTCAGGAGACGTTCTTGATAAAATTTTCAATAAAGGTCAAGTTTAATCAATAAGTACTTATGACTTCTCTACACTATATACAACCTTACCACATCATCTTATTAAAGACAAGCTAATTTCTCTTATTCAAAAAACATTCGCTAGAGAAAATACTACATTTTTGGCATGTAATAATATTAAAGCGTTTTTTACTAACGGCAGTTTAGACAATTATACCATGTGGACTTGCTATGAAGTTTGTGAAGCACTCATCATCCTATTAGATAACATTTTCGTCAGGTATGGTACCACCGTTTATAGACAAATTATTGGTATCCCTATGGGAACGAAATGTGCACCACTTGTCGCAGATTTGTTTTTATTTTGCTATGAAAGGGATTTCATGTTGAGTCTTTCACCAGATACCCAGGCAGATGTTATTGAAGCTTTTAATGACACCTCTCGGTATCTGGATGACATACTGAACATTGACAACCCTTTCTTTCCAACTATGGTTGGTAATATTTATCCTAAAGGACTTCAGCTTAATAAAGCTAATATATCTGATAATAACGCTTCTTTTCTTGACTTAGATCTCTCGATTGAAAATGGTGAAATAATTAGCAAAATCTATGTTTCTCCATGAAAAATGAAGAAAGTTCATGCATGAGTGATTTTGATATCTACACCCCATATTATGTGTATATTTTAGTTTGGTATATAGAAGCAATGTTTGAAAACTTTACTTGATGGAAATATACCAAACTGTTAATTTATTTTGGCATTTTTTTCTAGTTTTATATAACGCGTCTTAAAATCCTTGAATTCTATTAGCCGAATGATTCTTTGTATGAAGAAATTGAACTGAAAAGATAATAGGTCCTTGCAAAAGTATCTGATACCAAACGCTGTCTAACGATATTCGAATAACTATTGCTTGCGATTCCAGTAGAATACACTGCTAAATGAAGAATCCAAATCCAGATAACGTATGTCTTTAAACGACCAATTTGCCATGTATGAACATAACACGAAATGTATAATATATATTTACATGTATTCGTGTTCCATATATCGTATATAAAGCCGACATTGCACGTGGAATGAAAAACTGCCAACCAGTCGATGAAATTGACAAATGCGCAAAGTCTGAAAAGAAAACAAGAACAACGAGCTTTTGTTGCATCGTGTTGATTTCAAAGAATTGTTTCAACTAACGATTGTGAACATGGTTTTAATGGTCAACTTGCAGCTAGCTGGCAATTCGTAATTTTGTTTAGATTGGTAAACGGCTATTATAAACTTGTTGAAAAATATGTAAGATTTTAAAAAGAAAAAAGAAAAACTAGTTTGTTATAAATTATACACGAAGTTATAATAAACGTTGTTATCACGAAATTATCAACCAGCTTTTAATTCGCTACTCACTTTAATGAATAAATGGGTCATCTAAGGAAACTGATATACTTGAGACTTCCAATAACAGTTGAGCTTAGAAATGACAGTAAGTGCAAATATCATTCAAACAAACTATCAATTGTCTTTATGTAATTTTATGATACGAAGAAAATTCAGTGATATTGAATGACAATCTATACTAAAGGAAAAAGAAACGCAACTCGGTAATTTCCGCTATATATCGTATGTATAATATGCTGCTATTAATCGAACCGCATTTAACGTCTTCTTTCGGAAAAAAAGACTAAAGCAATATATAACTCACCAAATGTTTTCCCTTCACATTAGTTTTATTATTGACAGAATACGTTTGAAACAGGTGAGCACACCTATGATGTAAAACTTTGCAACATCCTTACATTAAATACAATATTGAAATGGCTCAAATTTTTAAAGCGGAACTTCAACATTTCTGAGTTTCGCGTGTAATGTGATTACAAAAATCTACAACAGCACAGTTGTGTCCTTTCCTTAACTAGCTGCACCCCTCTTTTTACAAAACATCTTTGGAATATCTCTGTAATATGACGTGGAGTTGACTGTGCAGTATATACATTTTATTGCAGAAATTTCCAAGTTGCGTTTCTGTTTTCCTTTAGTATATATTTAATTGAAGTAATGAACTTGCTAGCTTTCGATAAGCTAAGAGCCACTTTCTTTTTGACATATAATACAAAATCAGTCATGTGAAATGTAATTTTTTCTATCTTGGTTCACAACAATGTCGGAGGAGATTCAGAGGTACTATGTGAAATATGTGTACAATTAACAGTGCATTCTTTGACTGCTGCTAACGGATGATGCGATATCGCATAAGTCATTTATTATGGCAGTAGAGCTTAAATAATTTAAGATAATGCACTTTATTCGGCCGAATTGCGAACTGGAAGACAGGACGAAGTTCGCAGTTCGTAATTCGAATAACGAACTGCGAACTACTTCAGCAATGTAACAACACGTTCTTTTTCTTTATTTATTTTTCTTTAAAATACTTCACTTGATATTATTTTCTATTGGAATGTTGAACATTAGTGCCTTCAACACCTTTAGTTTAGCCAGTTGTAAATTCGACCGAATTGCGAACTGAGAGCCAGGACGTAGTTAGCAGTTCGCAATTCGAATAACGAACTGTGAACTACTTCAGCTATATAACACGCCCTTTCTTTTCCTTTTTTTTCTTTAAAATACTTCATTGATATTTTTTTCTATTGGAATGTTGACCATTCGTGCCTTCAACACGCTTAGTTTAGCCAGTTGCCAATTCGGCCAAATTGCGAACTGGGAGCCAGGACGTAGTTCGCAGTTCCCAATTCGAATAACGTACTACGCACTATTTCAAGTATATAACAACACGTCCGTTTTATTTATAATTATGATTTATTTTCTTTAGAATACTTCATTTGAAATTGTTTTCTATTGGAATAATGAACATTTATGCGTTCAACACCGTTAGTTTAGCCAGTTGCCAATTCGGCCAAATTGCGAACTGGGGGCCAGGACGCAGTTCTCAGTTCGTAATTCGAATAACGAACTGCGATCTACTTCAGCTATATAAGAACACGTGTAAACAGAACTACTTCAACTATTATATAACTACACGTCCTTTTTCTTTGTTGTTTTTTCTTTAAAATACTTCATTTCATATTGTTTTCTATTGGAATATTGAATATTAGTGGCTTCAGAACCGTTAGTTAGCCACTTGCCAATTCGGCGGAATTGCGAACTAGGAGCCAGGACGCATTTCACAGTTCGCAATTCGAATGATGAACTGCGAACTACTTCAGCTATATAACAACACACCCTTTTTCTTTATTTTTCTTTCTCTTTAAAATTCTTCTTTTGATATTGTGGAATATTGAACATTAGTGCCTTCAGCACCGTTAGTTTAGCCAGTTGCCAATTCGGCCGAATTACGAACTAGGAGCCAGGACGCATTTCACAGTTCGCAATTCGAATAATGAACTTCGAACTACTTCAGCTATATAACAAAACACCCTTTTTCTTTATTTTTCTTTCTCTTTAAAATACTTCATTTGATGTTGTTTTCTATTGGAATGTTGAACATTAGTGCCTTCAACACAGTTAGTTTAGCCAGTTGCCAAATTGCGAACTGGGAGTCAGGACGTAGTTCAATTCGAATAACGTACTGAGCACTATATCAAGTATATAACAACATATCCGTTTTATTTATAATTATGATTTTTTCATTAGAATATTCATTTGAAATTGTTTTCTATTGGAATAATGGACAGTAATGCGTTTAACACCGTCAGTTTAGCCAGTTGCAAATTCGGCCGAATTGCGAACTGGGAGCCAGTACGCAGTTCGCAGCTTATAATTAGAATAACGAACCGCGAACTACTTCTGCTATATAAGAACACGTCCGTTTGATTTATTTATTTTCTATAAAATACTTCATGTGATATTGTTTTCTATGGGAATGTTGAACATTAGTGCCTTCAACACCATTAGTTTAGCCAGTTGCCAATTCGCCCGAATTACTAACTGGGAGCCAGGACGCAGTTCGCAGTTCGCAATTCGAATAACGTACCGCGCACTATTTTAAGTATATAACAACATGTCTGTTTTGTTTTTAATTATGATTTTTCTTTAGAATATTTCATTTGAAATCGTTTTCTATTGGACAGATGAACAGTTGTACCTTCTTTATTGTGAACACAAATCAAATTCATAATTATTAGGTGAATACATGCATATAACATTCATTTCGAATTGCGAACTGGCAGCCAGTTCCCAGTTCGCAATTCGAATAGCGAACTGCGAACTGGGTCCTAACTTTATAGTCATCTATTAAGATATAGATAAATAATTTGGCATGACGAGAACGTTATTTACAAACCCTAGAACCGTGTTGGTAACTCGGAGATATGTATCACACGTGAGCACATACTATTAGCAAAATGTCAAATTTTATAACCACACACATATTGTTCAGCAGACTCGAGGATTGTTTTAAATGTTAGATAGCATGTATACATGCGATAAAATATAAATTTACAGTGCTTATAATTATTACTTCAAGAAAACTGAGCGCCGTCGAGTCAAGCTCCGCTGTGATCTGTATTCGGACCACATTGAGGTTTTTCTCGACGACGTTGACAAAATCAAATGCATAAAACGGCTAAGTCCACATCGTGCAATAAAAGTTATGTTTTAATTAATACATGTATCTATAGTATCCAACGTTTTGAAACAAGTTTCGAGTTTGTTGAACAATATGTGTGTGTTTTTAACTGGGCGTAAATTCTACTAGTCCAGAATACAACCAGTAAGTGCATAAAGGCCATTATATGCATATAGGCCTCTGAACACATGTCCAGCTCAATCCATAACGTTTATAAATGTTTCCCTGCAGCTCCTATGCCTGCATGCTGCATATTCCGCCGATAGGTTACATTGGCGGACAATAGGCCTATAGGCTAAAATATAGGCCTATTATAGGTTCCCACCATATTCGCACGTGCACGCGTGGCTCAAATATCAACCCATTTCAAAAAATATGACGGCAATCATACGCACGTGACTTTAGGGAAATCCATCGGATAACACGAACTTCTCAGTTTGAAAAAAACAAAACAATCTATTAAGGTATAGATAAATAATTTCGCATGACGAAAACGTTATTTACAAACCCTGGAACCGTGTTGGTAATTCGGAAATATGTATCCCACGTGAGCACATACTATTCATAAACACACACATATTCTTCAACAGACTCGAGGATTGTTTTAAATGTTAGATTACATGTATACATGCGATGAAATATAAATTTACAGTGTTTATAATTATTACTTCAAGAAATATTGAAAATAAAAAAATGAGCGCCGTCGAGTCAAGCTCCGCTGTGGTCTTTATTCGGACCACATTGAGGATGCATAAAACGGCTAAGTCCACATCGTTCAATAAAAGTTATGTTTTAATTAATGCATGTATCTATAGTATCTAACGTTTAAAACAAGTTTCGAGTTTTTTTAACAATATGCGTGTGTTTTTAACTGGGCGTAAATTCTACTGGTCTAGAATACAACCAGTATCTGCATATAGGCCATTATAGGCCTCTGAACACCTGTCCAGCTCAAGCCATAACGTTTATAAATGTTTCCCTGCAACTCCTATGCCTAAATGCTGCATATTCCGCTGATAAGTTACATAGGCGGGCAATTGGTATATAGGCCAAATATAGGCCTATAAACTCTACGGAGCTCATTAAAAGCTGTGAAAAAGTCCAGACCGGCAATAAAAACTCCGCACGCCTACTGACTGAATATATTTCCAACCATATTCGCACCGTACGCGCGTGGCTCAAATTTCAACCGATTAAAAAAAATATGACGGCAATCAACGGGGTTTCGTGAGACGTATCCATCAAGCTATCGTTTTGTCACCTAGGCTTATTAGAGGAAAACACCACATTTCACGTGCGAACGTGCGCACTTGGCTTTAGGGAAATCCGCCCGAGAACTCGAACTTCTCAGTTTGACAAAAAATATCTATTAAGGTATAGATAAATAATTTCGCATGACGAGAACGTTGTTTATAAACCCTAGAACCGTGTTGGTAACTCGGAGATATGTATCACACGCGTGAGCACATACTATTTCCAAAAGGTCAAATTTCATAACCACACACATATTGTTCAATAGACTCGAGGATTGTTTTAAATGTTAGAAAACATGTATACAGGCGATAAAATATAAATTTACAGTTTTTGTAATGATAACTTTAAGAAATATTGAAAATAAAAAAATGAGCGCCGTCGAGTCAAGCTCCGCTGTGGTCTGTATTCGTACCACATTGAGGCTTGACTCGACGACGCTGATAAAATCGATTGCATAAAACGGCTAAGTCCACATCGTGCAATAAAGTTTAGGTTCTAATTAATACATGTATATATAGTATCTTACGTTTAAAACAAGTTTCGAGTTTGTTGAACAATATGTGTGTTTCTGGGCGTAAATATACTGCTCCAGAATACAACCAGTAACTGCATATAGGCCATTATAGGCATATAGACCACTGAGCACCTGACCAGCTCAATCCATAACGTTTATAAATGTTTTCTTGCCACTCCTATGCCTACATGCTGCATATTCCACCGATAAGCTACATAGGCGGACAATAGGCAATTAGGCCAAATATAGGCCTATAAACTCTACGGAGCTCATTAAAAGCTGTGAAAAAATCCAGACCGGCGATAAAAGGTCGGCACGCCTACTGGCTGAATAGTTCGCCAGTAATTCTACTGGTCCAGAATACAACCAGTAATTGCATATAGGTCATTATACGCCTATAGGCCTCTGAACACCTGCCCAGCTCAATCGATGGCGTTTATAAATGTTTCCCTGCAACTCCTATGCCTATAGGCTTCATATTCTGCCAATAAGTAACATAGGCCGGCAATAGGCCTATATGCATAATATAGGCCTATTACAGGACCATTATAGGCATGTAGGCCTCTGAACCCATGCCCAGCTCAAGTCATAACGTTTATAAATGTTTCTCTGCAACTTATATGCCTACTGGCTTCCTATTCCGCCAATAAGTTACATAGGCCAGCAATAGGCCTATAGGCCATTTATAGGCCAAGTATAGACCTATTACAGGCCTATATGCCTCTGAACCCTGCCCAGCTCAAGTCATAACGTTTTCTTGCAATTCATACGCCTACTGGATGCATATTCCGTCAATAAGTTATATAGGCCTATAGGCCTCTATAGGCCTCTGAACCTCTGCCCAGCTCAAGTCAAAACGTTTTAAACGTTTCACTGCAATGTATATTCATGCTAACAAGTACTGGCTGCATATATCTACACATTTAATTCTACTGGTCCCAAATTAAATAGCGTTTCAACCGCCCAAAACATTATGGTTCGATGCCAAATGTAAATTCTACTGGTCCCGTTCCCATTTGGGACCAGTAAGTATAAATACCCTACGCACTAGGAGACACCCTAAAGAAAGATAAAAATATCGGACAGGGAAAGCAGCATTCAAGGACGACAACAACCACAAAACACAAACACGCAAACAGACAAACGAGAAGGCAAAAGTAATAAAAAATGCAAACGACATCACAAACACAAAAGGGTTGACAATAGGGCTACCGCCTTGGAACGGTCAGTGGCAACAAAGGCCACTGGGGGTTTAAACCGGTTCTAGGGTGCACCAAACCTCACACTTACCCTACTATCATCCCATTAAAACAGGACAGTGTAAATAAAGAAATCCCCGCCATGATCTAATTTCTAACCAACCAGGCATTGACTTGGCAGAAACCAGAGCAACAAGAGAATAAACCATTAAGGGCACGACAAGAAAGATCATAGACAAACATCAAACGCCACCGTCCCATAGGGCTTTATGTAGGCGTCATCATAGGGTCCACAGCCTGTCCGGTCATCGTACAATTAAAGGGGAAAGCATAGTGGCGAACTGTAAAAAGGGTCCACCACCAAGCATGCAGTACGTTGCAAAATGATAGGGTCATAACCTCTTTTGATAAACTTTTTCACAAGTTCAACAGTGATAATATGAAAGTGATCCCGACCAAGACTCTTACGAAGTTTATAAATCACATCACCATAGAAGTCAGGTTGTGATAGTCCTTGTCGCAGAAGAGTCCTTAAATCACTTTTATATTTGGAAAGAAGATCAGGGTTACGATAATAAAATTTTGCAAAGGCTTTACGAAGTTTATGGTAACGGTAACCCTGATTGAGTAGCTTTTTAGTTATACAAAGATTACGAATATTAAAGTCCTCAACTCGAGTACAAGCTCTTGAAAAACGAATAAGTTGAGACACACAGACCCATAAGAAGTTGCTTGGGGAACATCCCCATCGAAGTGGGGATAATTAACAATGTCAAAATTAAAATCATCCCTCTTGTCATAGATTTTGCTAATTATTTCACCCTTTTCAATCGAGAGATCTAAATCAAGAAAAGAAGCGTTACTATCAGATATATTAGCTTTGTTAAGCTGAAGTTCTTTAGGATAAATATTACCAACCATAGTTGGAAAGAAAGGGTTGTCAATGTTCAATATGTCATCCAGATACCGAGTGGTGTCGTTAAATGCTTCAATAACATCTGCCTGGGTATCTGGTGAAAGACCCAACATGAAATCTCTTTCATAGCAAAATAAAAACAAATCTGCGACAAGTGGTGCGCAGTTCGTATCCATAGGGATACCAACAATTTGTCTACAAACGGTGGTTCCATACCGGACGAAAATATTATCTAATAGGAAGATGAGTGCTTCACAAACTTCATAGCAAGTCCACATAGTATAATTGTCTAAACTGCCGTTAGTAAAAAACACCCATGAAATTGTGTTGTTTTTTTGTGGGGGGGAGGGGGTGGGGGTGTGTGTGTGTGTGTGTGTGTGGGGGGGGGGGGGTAATAACTCTAATACCCATTTGGCATCGAAACACAACGTTTATGGATGAAGAAAATGTATATTAAGCAAAACAATATGTTACTGACAAGGACCAGTAAAGTCTAGAGTCAAGCTCCTCAGCATGTTTCCACTACAGAACTTTCAATATTTGTTTACATACATAACCGCGATAAAGATTTACCTTGTTTTGAGTGGGGCTTAATCTCACAATTTCATGTTTAAAAAATACATTTGGTAAAAATAAATGCTCTCATTTTAATAAATGTGTTATTTATTATTTAATTAACAACCTTGAACACTCTTAATTTACTGATAAACTAAATACATTTATCAAGATTGTAGCTCTTCGGTCCGATTATAAAAGCACGATGATATTAAAATAGTAGTTTGCACATATTGAACAAAGTATTTATAATTATTTTGCAGAATTTATATGGCATGTTTTAATTTGTGTGACCTTTTACTTCTGGCTTAGGTCACTCCTGGAAAGGGCGTGGCCAAGCCCATGCTATTTTTTGAATACCGCAACCTTCGATTTCGACAGGGTTTGACAATGAGCACAATTGACGAGTGGCTTACTAAGTCTATCATGTCTACTACGGTGTGGTATTCCAGTGTGGCAGCACTATAAAGAAACCATTGAGTTCGCTGCTTCAAGCAGACATATCATCACATCACACACAAAAACACGCAGATAAAAGTTTCCATTGTGCCTATAATCGTCGGGCAGGACGCGTGTCGATAATTCTTAGAAATACACACACACACACACACACACACACACACACACACACGTTATTACATTTCAAACTTAAAAAAAAAACTCTTGAGCAAACGGTTCAGATTTTCCCTACATTTTGTTGAAAGGTTTGTTCCTAAATGGACATCATGTGGCGGTGCTACTCAGTATTAGCGAGCACAGCTTGCGTCGCGAAGCGACGCGAGCGCAAGCGAGCTCCTATGGTATCATGCAGGCGAAAAGTAAACATACCAATCCATCCTTTTGAAAAGTCTTGGGTCATTTACGGCAGTTTATGGGCGACTTCAACCGTAAAGTAGCATATTTCGTCACGAAATTAACAAGATAAGCATTCGTAGAAATCATTAAGAATGGTGGTTTCCAAGCAGAATGAAGTGAATAAAAACATTAAAAACCTTTCTCGAACCCATCCAAAAATGACAATGAAATTGCATTTTTACCTATGTCGCCAAAACGGCCATTAACCGGGAAGCGTGGCCCAAAGTGTTACCTTGCGCGTTGTTCATTGGCGAAAATTCGTCAACAAATTTCACAATTTAATAAAAGTAGATTTCGTGTCGCAGAAATGTATATGTCTTGCTAAGGCCATCAATAAAAATATGTTTGTTTGCCGTGCTCCGACCGACTCACCAGATTCGGCCGCGACTCAAAAAAATTTAATGACCTCGGGCCGAAAAAAATCTTTTTCTTTTTTTTTATTCAAATGATAATTTCTATTACCCAGAGTTGTTAAGCATCTAATCTGGATTGAAAAGGTTATCAAAAAGTTGCCTTAGTACAAAAATGCCATAATATATGCGAACAGTATATATAAAAAAAAAAAAATACCTAAAAATAAAACTTTTTCCTACCTTAAATACACATGAATAAAATAATTATGTGCAAGTCCTTGTGTTTAGTTTTAATAACCTATGCCCTAACATCGTACTAGGGCCTTTACAGTGTTGTAGATTGGATAAGCTTTTGATGTAAAAAAAAAAAAAAAAAAAAAACCTACCTACCTACCCACCCTCAAAATTCTGGGTAGGAGCACAGCAAACAAACAATTTTTTATTGATGGCCTAACCGAATAGGATAAACAAATGATTTGGTTAAAAACCATCTTTCATTTGTTTATTTTCCCGTAAAACCATAAATGCAATCGGAATTCTTCGCAGATTTCCATATTCGGTCGTCTACTATTGTAAGCCATTGGCGGAAATCGACGAGGTTATTCCGTGTTCATTCGTGTCAAACCCGAACAACCTGGCAATTTCCGGAAATGTTACGGAAATTATAATACAATGACAAGAC
Source organism: Cyrtodaria siliqua (assembly GCA_037043455.1). Lineage (NCBI taxonomy): Eukaryota > Metazoa > Mollusca > Bivalvia > Adapedonta > Hiatellidae > Cyrtodaria > Cyrtodaria siliqua. Next base: position 70,036 of record JAWPHD010011850.1, read on the forward strand.
GTCATCGATTTACGTCATCATCGTATGTCATCACATTATGACGTATGGTCTGTTAGTAAACAATTAGTGAGCAAGGTTCTAATTACCGATCCATCTTTCTTTGTTTCTTCTTTCTTTCTTTCTTTCTTTCTTCTTTCTTTCTTTCTTTCTTTCTTTCTTTCTTCCAATACTATTGACGTATTATACACATACTTATGATTATCACAGTTTCGTTTCTGTGGATGAGTTTACCTGCAGGCTTTTTTATGATAACCACAGAAGTTCAGGGAGATTTTTAACCTGAATAGGGTATGTCTCTCCCTGCACAGGAGACCAACGGCTTTACATAGGGGAAAATGACATTCTTTCACAGTAACTTTAACTATCTTACACGAATAGTTCTAGATCTAAGGGAGTGCGTTTTCAATTCTCGAGACGTGAACCTCCGGGAGTCGAACCCCAGACTTCTATATATCCAGAGGCAAGTAAGCTTACCACTGTCATTGCATCTTTTTTTTACCGCACAGTAACATTATGGTCCATTATAAAAAATATAACTACTAGTATTTAGAACAACACAAGGTCTAGAGTGACTAAACGATGGTTAGGCCCAAGATGTTACTCACAGACAGGGGGAGGAACAGCCTCCTTCCCGAGATCCCAATAATTTGACTGTCGTGTTTGGGTAGGGGAAATTCAAAAGGTATTTTTAGTTTTTTACCCTATGTTGCATATTTTGGGGCGCTTCGACCTTTTATCCAAAAATGGTTTTAATGAGTTTGGCAAACCGAAATTAAGACATCCTGAAACTATTGAGGCTAACTGAAGTTATATTTGAGATTTCTTAATTTTTTGCTGTCTCAGCAACACGGCAGATGTACACCCGAAAGAGGCTAATGCAGGATGTAGACAGATAGATAGGAATTTCCATACAAAAAGCCTCATCTGAACTGATGGCTGTAAAATATTTATTTGTTAAGCGAATTTCCAAACTAAGGTGTTTTTATTTACCACTGAAATTGCCAGTTCCAATTATATATAATGTATTTACATTTTGTTAAAATTACTCACTCACATATATAATAGCTGAAAAACCTTTAGCTTAAACAAACGCCCGAAATAATAGCAAATTTGTCGGGTTTAGACTCCACCATAATGTACAGAATTTTTATTTTTTATTTTTGGCTGGATTGCGTACTTATAGTTTGCCGATTTCCATGTGTCTATCCGTCCGTCCGTCTACGAGTTTTGAAGTTTTCGTTATTTTATTTTTTCCTCATTTCTCAAAAATGAATTGTCGAAAAGCTTTGAAACTTGACACTTGTTCAACATCATTACAAATGTTATATGAAAATAACCCTAACTATGTCATGTATTTTACCTGGAATACCCCACTTTTCACACAGATTTTTCACTTAAAATGTTAAATTCCCAATCCGGCTTTCGCGCCACTATTGGTGCTTCACCTTTTTTTTTGTTACTTTTAAAAAAGTTTGAGGTTTCCACTGAACCCCCATATACATGAAACGTTCCTATGCCAGTGTACCTGTAACCGGTCATCCGGTTTGGTCGGATGCTACCGAGTAGTTCAAATTTGAAGGTGATGAAAACACGGTTTGCAAACTTCTGCTTCAATCGATCTATGCTTTTCTCTGTCCTATCATTTCACTATTTTTGTTTTTCTACCACCGACAGAAACATTAGGGTCAATTAGGACACTCAGTTTCTTAAAATGTAGATGTAGAAACTAATAAGTATCTTGAGCACAGCTAGTGCTAAACAACAAGAACAGTGAAACAAACCAACGTCTTTTCTACATAGCATTTGATGAATTTGGTGCATTTTCAGAATATATTGATGAAAAACGTCGGACCCGGTGTCCTCCATCCCCAGACATACTCAACTAAATATTGAAGTAATATTCTGAAAATGGACCACCATTTATTAAAATGTCAAGTAGGAAACAACAAATTCCTATGTATTAAAAACATTGTACTTTTCTCAAACATACATCATCATAATGATTAGACAATACGTATGAATCAATTTAACAAACGTTGAAGACAAGACGTATATTCAAATAAAAAAAAAAGCTTAAATCATATATATACATTTTTCGTAATGACATTAAAACCGTAATTACATGTTGTTCGGCAAAAAAGTATACGCGTGCATCACGGTTTATGTATATATAGCTTACATACACTGATGTAGTAGCAGCTTTTATGACGGTTGGTGATTCAGCCAATGTCGATCCAGACTGGATCATGACTAGATAGCCGTTCGAAGTTCGTTCCATGCCATATCTGTGCTGTCTGGGAATGAATTGAAATTTGACCGAAGCATTGTGGTGTACTGGTTAGAGCGTCTGCCTTGCATTCTGGAGGTCGTGGGTTCGAGTCCTCTGACCGCGTCATACCAGAGACTTTAAAAATGGAACCCTTGCCTGACAGCAAATAATGGGTAGTGCTACGACTGATTGACCAGTGTCAGAATAATGTGACTGGGGGTATCATGTCTACTACGGTGTGGTATTCCAGTGTGGTAGCACTATAAAGAAACCATTGAGTTCGCTGCTTCAAGTAGACATATCATCACATCACACACAAACACACAGATAAAAGTTCAGACTCCATTGTGCCTATAATCGTCGGGTAGGACGCCTGTCGTAGGCGGACGGATTATAATCCTCACACACACACACAAATTGAAATTTGTTGGGGTGGGATGTCACGATTCATAAGACACGTACTGGTAGACTTGCACTAGACGTGAAAATCATGGCTCTGATGGTGGTATGTACCTACCATGGTACACGCCATAAGAGCTACGATTCTCGCAGCTAGACGTGCACATACCGGTGCATACGTACGCAGCGGCACAATCAAACATGAACTGTGCTCGCCCTATAGGTTTAACATATTTCATATTAGATAACTTTAGTTTAGAAACCGCTATTGACGTCATTCTTATCTCGGCTTTTAGAGTCGAACGATTGACCTCCGTGTTTTTGCTACTGTATATCCCCTAATGGTAGCGCCCGAGCGCCATTCTCTAACAACATGTTTTGATTTTTGGATATAAAAGATCGAAACTGTATTAAATTTTGAAGATGTGTTTCTTAAAGGTGAGGGTAAGATGGTGGTGTGGCGGTGGTGGTGGTTGGGTGGGGTATGGTGGGCGGGGAGTGGGGGTGGGGTGTCCCTAAATGTACTATTGCGCGGTTACGGGATGAACTATTGTACGGTTGGCATATATCACACATGACTGCTTTTACGCCTATGAAAAACGCTTAAATGTAATATATATATGATGTAGAGATACAGTATGTACTCGTGTGTTGCAGCTACCTTTATAGGAGGAAGTGAATGCATGCGTTTGCTATATGTGTCTCTCATCATAGCTAGGCGCCCTGCCGTAGGTCGTCCGAAGGTTGTCTGTCCTAAATATTGTCTCCCTATATATCTCTATATGCGACAAGTGATGTATAAGGTGTACTGGTTAGCATCACGACTTAGTAACCCAGGGATTGCGCGTTGAATTCCAGCCATGACCGAATTTGGGTTAATAAAAGGTATTACCAGTCCTTCGGATGAGACTTTAGGCCGAGGTCTGCTCGCTACAATGTCCAATGCAATTACACAGCGAGTATCAATGAACGCTTATACGCACACAGGTGCTCTATCCGAAGAGTTAAAAACTCATGTTTCTTAGAGAGTAAGCGTGGCCACTTCAGGTTTACCACCACTAATTACATGTAAGCCTCCGAGGTGTATCGACTGTAGTTCCTATAATAAAAAGTAATCCCTCCTTTTTTGATGAAAACGGGCATTAGAAGTAGGGGAAAACTGCCTATTTCTATTCGATTTTGTGGTTGTATGTATAAGAAGCGTATCAATAAGTTTTACTGGATCACTGATGGACATTTTCGAAATTTCGATTGTATGCTTACACTTTGTGAGCAATGAAAACAGTCAATCAATGAAAACACCTGTACCCTTGACCTGTTTAGTAAACAAACAAGAACTTTCTTACACGTCTTGTGACCCCACCTTTTCTGGTGATTTTTCAAGTGGAAAATTAGTTTTTTATATGAACATTACACTGCTGCATTATCCATACTTGAGTTGAATTTGCAGCAAATCATTAATATGTGACACTTTAACATTGGTGTCTATGGGGAAAATAACTAGTGGTATAATACCTTCAGTCGTATTATCTCAATAATCGGTGACATTGCACCGCGTTTAATACATGTTCTTAACCTACTGATAGCGACAAAACCGGGCTCTGTTGTACCTTATCTTAAGAACACTCGTTCACTGTTTGCTTGGACAATCACGGAATAACAATGAAGTTAAGCTTACTGTGTGTTGTACTCATTGCACTGCAGTTTCTTGCAGGGAACTGCGCAGATTTCTCTTGGACAAACTGTTGTAAGTAATATATTTGTTATGTTTGCGTATGTTTGTTTTTCCATTCTAAATCCAAAGTACATCATGATTCTATGTTTGTATGTACATGGAGATGCATACTGATTTTTTTAACTAACCCGCCAAATGACGACAAATTACACTTCAAAACCGTTTATCAAAACTCTATCAAGGTGGTCAGGCCATATACATGTCCGTCATTGAATACGCGTAAAATGAATTATGAGTTGGTACCGCACTTGTGATAAATAGGTTACCATACCAGAACCGTGTCCTATCAATGGTACAGAGCTTCGTCATTCTTCATTTTCTTAGCCGGGACGTATAAACTTAGCAGTAAAAGGCGATGACATAATCGGCGATGACATATTCATGTTTGCCTATATCATTATATTACTTTTGCAATGTTCAAAACCCAAGGAAAATAAGAACTATTTATACTAGTAAATGTGTCAAAATGATCGATTCAGGAGCAAACCTCAAAGTATTTTCATGACAACTGGTACACATATCGACCTAGAAGCGTTTGCGATACCTTTTGTCTTACATGTTACTTCTTCCGGACAAGAAACGGACGAATTGAGAACTTTCCTGAAATTGGGGAAAACGTTAAATTTTCCTATTATTGCGCAACGGAAAAGTATCCAGGGAAGAAACTGACTGGAATATTTCCGACTGTTACATCGATGTAACAAGAACTATCTCCTGCGTACGGACGTATGGACGAACATACCGGGGTAACACTATCGATATATGCCAGCGTCACGTGTGTGGCGGTGCAGAAGTAGTAATTTAGTAAATCTACAGAAGGATAAGCGCCTATGAAGTCAAATGGTTTTAACGTATAACTCAGCTGTAAAAACTCCAAGCCGTTTTCACATTTAATCACTATTTACCGATATTAGCGATATCGCTAATTCAATTACTGATATCAAAAAATCATTTTCCGATATCGCTAATTCTCCATTTGTTTGACAATATGTATCTACAAATTGTGTTGCCTTTACGTGGAAGTACTTCAATCTATATCAGTGCTGCCGTACCTAGCTCCCACGTTCACTTGTAATGTGGAAGAAAGGAACGACAACGCTTGTAGAGTACATATGGATGCAAGGAAAGACAACTCTGTGTATTTACTTGTGGATGCAAGGAACGACAACTCGGGTAGTGTACTTGTGGGTGCAAGGAGGGATAACTCTGGGTAATGTACTTGTAGATGCAAGGAACGACAACTCTGTGTAGTTTTACTTGTGTACTCAAGGTACGACAACTCTGGGTAGTGTACGCTTTGTGTACGCAAGGAACGACAATTATGGGTAGTTTACTGGTGTACGCAAGGAACGACAACTCTGGGTAGTGTACTTGTGTACACAAGGTACGGCAGCTCTGGATAGTGTACTTGTGTACGCAAGGAACGACAACTATGGGTAGTTTATTTGTGTACGCAAGGAACGACTACTCTGGGTAGTATACGTATGTACGCAAGAAACGACAACTCTGGGTTGTTTATTTGTGTACGCAAGGAACCACAACTCCGATATAGTGTACTTGTGGATGCAAGGAACGACAACTCTGTGAGTGTTCTTGTGTATCAGCTCATTTATACAGTCGTAGTTTCGCTCCTGTGTTGGTTCGTTTGTTAGAGCGTTCTCCTTGTATATAATGTCTGCGATTTGAGCATTGATCAAATTAAATTTCTTCTTTTTAGCACCAGCGGACAGTCCTCTACAAATAACCAAAGTTGAAGTAGGACCAGACCCTGTTATAGTCCCTGGAAATCTGCAAGTGACGCTGGAAGGGGCCAGCACAGCCCCTATTGGCAAGTCGGCACTTCATATTTCTATGAAAAGAAAAACCTTCCTAGGTGAAATACCCATACCATGTTTACTGAACGTCGGATCGTGGTAAGCAATTCCTTGTGGGGTAGTACTGCTATTATGTTTATATGGGTCTTCTGAAAAAATGTTTATACATAATATATATGCATCCGGAATTAAAACCTTGTTTAAGATGCTTTTTCCTAGATATATGGCAAAGTAAAAGTATATATTTATTTGATATACTGATTACGAATAAGCATGCACTGAATCAAATATTTACATTTTCAAAGTCTTCTTTTTTTTCCGCCTTTTCGAAAGAAATAATCGATACATCGACTTGTCCATCTTGGCCTAGCGTCGTCCGAGGTCACAAATACTTAACATTGGGTGTTATGTTTTCATACTTTTGATAGCCACGTGACCTTAAGCTTACCGATAAATTAAGTTCAATGTCTCGGTCAATTTCTGGGTTTAAAAGTCTTTTTTTTGTCACACTGACAAACATTGGGTATAACTGTTTCATTTCTTCATCAAACTTTCGATATATACAGTTCATGAGAATTCAATAGTCAGTCTACCTTACCAATATTCAAAGTCAAGGTCCCGGTCAATATTAAATTCTAGGCTAACGTCTGTTCACACCAATAGATAATGGTAAAGGTCACAGATAGATCATATTCTGAGCAGACACGGTCATCGGTCATACTCTAGGCAGACACGGTCATCGGTCATACTCTGGGCAGACACGGTCATCGGTCATACTCTGGGCAGACACTGTCATCGGTCATACTCTGGGCAGACACGGTCATCGGTCATAATCTGGGCAGACACGGTCATCGGTCATACTCTGGGCAGACACGGTCATCGGTCATACTCTGAGCAGACACGGTCATCGGTCATACTCTGGGCAGACACGGTCATCGGTCATACTCTGGGAAAACACGGTTATACTCGGGGTTCATCACGTAACCGTTAGGTCCCTGAAAATTCTTCACTTATTTCTTAAAAATGTAACGTAACGACACTAGTCCTCACCTCACCACTACTCTATACTCAAATAGTATGCCACTTTATAGGCGTGTCTTTGTTTGAGGCGCTTGTTTCAGCCAAAGATATTTTGGACTTTTCAGACAAAATTCATAGTCGTATATCAGTGAAACAGATATGGTTAGTGTTAAGTAAAAATGCCCTACTTTTCAAAATCGGTTGAGAAATAAAAATGTCATGCGCTAAAGCTGTTTTTGATCGGGGCATTTTCAATGCAAAATTCTGCTGCATGAAAACTTTAAAAAAAAAATTGATTTTTTTCCAAAAGTGGTTTTAAATTGTTGGATATTCGTAAATTAAGACAGACTGGAAATTGTATAGCAAAATATGAAGGCTTACTGAAGTTATTTGAAATTTCTTAACTTTCTGCTGTCCCAACAACAAGGAATTTACATATAATAGGAAAAGCCCCATCAACAAATCATTTTGGCTGTAAAATATTTATTTCTTAACATATTTTCAAAACTAAGGTAGTTTTAATTACGACTAATAATGACTGTTCAATGATATATAATTGACGTACGTATTATTTAAATTGCTGAAGCTACTGCAGAAAAACCTTTGACTTAAAAAGGCGCCCCAAACAATAATTCATGATCACCAGCTCATGGCGAAAGCAGGTATTGGTATCATTTACAGGACATCGTTTACTTGACAGACATCTGGTTTTGCACATCGTACCCGCACACAGGTTGCATTATAATTCTAACCACTGAACTATAGGGACTTTTTGATAAAATGGTATATCTAGGCAAAATAACATAGTTGACCGCGCCTCAAGATGCGTCAGTATACATTACATCATGTCGCAATTGTAATCATGTTGGTTTTAAAACAACTTTATCTTCTTTTTTTTTATTTACCGGTTAATATAGTTGTGCACGTGTCTGGATAGTTTTTGTGTAATGCCCATTTAGTGTTAACATGTTAAAACGTACCAACAGGAATCGGTGGTCTAGTGGTTATACCTTCAGATATTCAAGAAAAGCGCAAGGAGGTCCATGGTTCAAATTCCGTTTCTGGCAACTATCCCACATGAAAAATACAGCGTTTGCGTCATCTCCTGCAACGGCTTTGGCGACATCTTAAGCATACGTTTAATCGTGTGTTCATCGCAAAAAAGACGACATCCGCTTTGTATATGTTATCCTTTGTAGCACTTATGACGACATATGCACCTTGCTGGACAAGATGGAGGCTGAGAACTGGGCCGGTGTGATGGGTGATATCGGTACACAAATCCGGGCCATGCTGAGCACTAGCGGTATAGACGCTAGTCTGTGTCCCCAACCCGTGCAGACCGTGCATATAGAAAACCAGAGCTTACGCCTACCAGAAGTTCCTGCGGTGCTGTCCATTTTTGCAGCGGTAAGGGTATTTATTTACTACTTCTTGAAATAACGGTGAGTGTTGCGGTATTAAATTAATTTGACATCATAACGTCCGACCACAATACATCTCTTCAAAATTTTGGGCAACCAGAAGACTTACATTTATTGTGCGCTCAGTAAAGGGACACAACAATTTTAACCCTTAACCCCCTACATATACATAATGGACTGTTCTTTCTTTGAATTAAGACCATTCCATTTATGTGCCAAAGGGGTGTTTTGGGAGAAAATGACTGATCAACAGCCGGAGTTACTCGCAGGCTGATCTGGTAGTTGTGCTTAGCGGGTTAAGAGCTAACGTATATATCAAGCATTAAAATTAACATCTTGATTTATTAATCCAATGTCATGTTAAAGTTTCAGCTGCTTGCAAATAATTAAATCAAAGGTTTATTAATTTCTCTTTATTACTCTGCCACATGTTCTGAAGAAACTAACCCACCAAATAACGGCAAAACTTACATTACAAAATCGTTTATCTATCCATTTTTTCAGGTAATATAATTATGTATATGTCCGATTAAAAGTATAGTTTTTTTCACGGGTTCTTAAAATACCCGTGATTGAATATGCGTAAAATGAATTATGATGAGTTGGTAACCCTTAATTTTACGATCCAGTTTTGGGGTTTGGTCTGGCTGGTTAAATTCGATTATAGTGTGTCTGTAGAGTTTGGGTTCTCAAAATAGGTAAGTTATATATATACCTCGTCGTCAGTAGGGTTAGAAACGGTGAACTTACGTTGTAAAATTCGGCTATTGTTGGCGGTGTAGTTACTTAAAATATTGTTGGTGTACACACATATCTATGACAGAGCCATGTAACATAGAATTGTTTGTTTTTCTAGGGCGACTACCACGCACATATATTCGTGACAGAGCTATGTAACGTAACATTGTTTGTTTTTCTAGGGCGACTACCACGCACAAATATCCGTGACAGAGCTATGTAACATAACATTGTTTGTTTTTCTAGGGCGACTACCACGCACATATATTCGTGACAGAGCTATGTAACATAACATTGTTTGTTTTTCTAGGGCGACTACCACGCACATATATCCGTGACAGAGCTATGTAACATAGCATTGTTTGTTTTTCTAGGGCGACTACCACGCACATATATCCGTGACAGAGCTATGTAACATAGCATTGTTTGTTTTTCTAGGGCGACTACCACGCACATATATCCGTGACAGACTGAGAGCTATGTAACATAACAGTGTTTGTTTTTCTAGGGTGCCTACCACGTACATATATCTGTGACAGAGCTATGTAACATAACATTGTTTGTTTTTCTAGGGCAACTACCACGCACATACATCTGTGACAGATCTATGTAACATAACATTATCTTTTTTTCTAGGGCGACTACCACGCACATATATCTATGACATTGTTTTTTTCTAGGGCGACTACCACGCACATATATCTGTGACGGAGAACTCGTCCAAAAAGGAGATACTGTGTATGGACGTGTTGGTAACCGTCAAGGAGGTGTGTTCTGGATTTTTATGTATTTTTGGTTAAACATAAATTATATTGATATGAGTCTCACGAGTTG
>JAWPHD010011851.1:0-80264 GCA_037043455.1 Cyrtodaria siliqua
TTATATTACATAGAAGGATATGTGCTGGTCTAATTTTACAATGCTGCTAGGCTGATCGGCATTCCCTGACATGAACCCACCATGATGAACATTTTATCAGTCTAGACCCTGTCATCGGAACAACCTGGGCTAAGGGGCAATTTTAGGAATTGCTTTAATCTTAAGTTAAAACAATGATTTATGGCATCCACAAGTCATATCAATGAAAAAAAATGGTATTTAAATAACACTAAGAATAATAAGGAAAAAAAAACAGAGTAATATTTTTTATTCTGAGTATCAAATAACCATCAACACAAATCAAACGCAATTGCACCGAAGGTCCGCACTACACCACACACCGATATGAGCCGATATGAGCATAATCCAAAACTGTCAATGAAAATGACAATACGTAACATAAACAGTGGTAAAAACAGGGTTACCGACTTGGAATGGTCATAGCCAATATGGTCCACTGGTTAGCTTAAATCGATTGTATGTGTACACAACCTCGCTATTATCCTGTCTTTAACGCCAAAATTGACGAAATAATGTAGATAGAGTACATACAATCAACAGGAAATCTCTAACAATACACATAAGTATAAAAGTCTAACAGGAATGCTGCTTACCTCTCATGAACAGACTAGATAAAACCGACTCTGCTACCTTTCTCTCTTGTTTGTGTTTGTTGCTTACAAGGATCACCGTTTCAGTATTTATTTAAAGAGTGTAAGGTTCCGTGGTTAGAATCTGAACTGGACACTTTGTTTTATGCAATATACTAAAAACAGTATTCATTGATGTAATATATACAAAAGCCGGATAAAAGACATATTGCATGTATCGATTTCTGGAATAAATTCAATCGCTTTGGATGGTTGTCGAACTGAAGATACTTCATCGTGATATTACTCATCCATACGTTAATAGCATATACATTGTACAGCTTTAAGAAAACGTCAGTAGTTAATAACATAATTCAAATGACATATTGGCAAAACGAAACCTAGTCGTAAACCTCGCATTATGTCGTGTAAAGCCAAGGACCCATTTTTAATATCCGAGTAAAAATATACTTAAGCCTTTGCGAGAACGCAAAACATCAATAGTTATGGCCTGATATTTAATCAGAGTCCTATGCTGCGATGACAGTTTTATTGCGATTATACAATTAACTGGGGAAAAAAATCGTAAATGACTGGGGAAAATGTTACCCAGAATATTCGTTGACAGCACACTTTCTCTGACTTATGGTGAGCATTTCTTCTAAAGATAGTTTGTATTTCCCATTTAATCAGATAAAGCAGAGCGTGGGATAATCACGGAAGACAATTCAAGGGACTTCTCTGAAACAACAATTCTAGTTATAATATATTGTATATAGGTTTTGTTTAATGTGTGGCTTTGTAAAGAATACTTTTAGAAATGTTACGTTGTTCTGACTATCCACCTTTCGTAAACATTTTATTTTTATTTTTAATTAAATCAATTCCAATCAAATAAATTGATTTAGTTAACATTTAGTCATATCTTTGTAGCATATCTTACTATTTGTATGGTTCTGACATTATGTGCCTTAATATGATTGCGCATATTCATGTTCAAATCCATTATGTATTTTTTTTTTAATAAGACTATAAGAATCCATCATGATATCCATGTGATAGAAAAATCTCACCCGAGGGTCAAAATTGTAACCATGGAGTGCCTCTTCCGAGTTTCTGGTTACAGTTCTGATCCCGGGGGTGAAATCTGCCTATCTCACATGAATAAACTCATGCTGGATTATTTTTCTCCCATTATGCGCTTAGTACAGACATACTTCAATGAATGTATTTGATATTACGCTAGAATAAGGCGACGTTACCGACGTGACGTCATGATGTTTTATGTAAGAGTTGCATGTCATGTAAGATAGAATTATATTTCAAAGGGAAAACCCCTATCTCAGGGCATATCGTCAGATTGTAAGGTAGATTCTGACTGGATTAAATTATCTAAATCATAACAAATACCCATAACACATCAACATATTATATTTCCATCATAAAACATGGTATTTAGGATATTTTGACTGCAATTTGCATTTTCATGGATACAATTATATCTCTAAACGCATCTCAACCTCCACAGTCTTAGCATGAGATTACATAGCGTGTACATCATATCATACTGCAGCTTATATTTCAAAAATACTCACAATTTAATCATGGGATTTGTGAATAATTAAGCGTTCCCACCTTAATTTAATTAAGCGATGGGAAAGCTTATATCAGCAGGATTTTATAACGTATATTGCGACAGTAAAACACATTTAAAAACAGTTGTTACTGAAATTATGCGATAACCTGATTGAAATTACCTATTAAATGTTTTAGTTTTACAATATGCAAACTTTTTAAGCAGAAATTAAGGTTTTATTTCATACCCCAGCCTACCCCGTTTTCGCTTCTAGGAGAAGAGGTTGGATGTGGTATGAAAGTTATCATTCTTGGAGTAATGTAACAATAGTACAGTCAAACTAAATATACATGCATCAGTAATGTAATATCTTAATGAATAATAAGCACACGTCTAGACAGCCACAAACTCATCTAACGAACTTCTATTGATGAATCAGTTTCAGTTCAGCCCTGGCATTCTACTATGTATTAATGAATATTTACCATCAAATTTGTCAAATACTCGACGCGAAACAACGCATGAGCATTGCTGTTTTCCGAAATATCGAAAGTATTTGACTGAGTATGGCAAAAAACAAAACAAAGAAAAACGCTGTTACTTCAGCTTAAACAAAATACAATCAAATTGACTGTAGAGGTAAAACAACACTCAGTTTATATCAGCGCTAATGGTTTCACTAAGAACATGAGATTTTAGATCAATTTGCCATTTAGAGATAGTAGGTCGATGATTAATTACTTCCTAAAACAATGTACATGCAACTGACATGACGGTTATTTACTGTGAAAAAAAAAAAAATATAAAAATCGGACAGGGCAAGTAGCATTCAATGACGACAGTCAACCACAAAACACAAACACGCACATTAAAATAACATCGACAATACCAGCTATATGTATTATGGAACAATCGTTGAGCAAATACTGTATGAGTACTAGTGGCTAGTACTTGTGTATAATTGCTATTATTGTTATGTATTGCCTACTGACTGTTCCAGTTCGATAACCGTGTCTTCACCGGTTTTTATGTTGTTCATTGTCCCGTGTATTGTCTATTTAATTTGCTCATTTGATGTAGTCTGAGGTACAGTGCCGACCTACAGTGCCACTGCGTTTGGGTGCTGTTGTTTTCATAGGACCATTTTTCTCATTTAAGGTAAGCGGATATTTGTTTGTTCTCAGTGGAAGATGTAAAAAAAAAGAAAGATATACAAATCGGACAGAGAAAGTAGCATTCAATGACGACAGTCAACCACAAAACACAAAAACAAACACGCAAATAGACAAACGAGAAGGCAAAAGTAATAATAAATGCAAACGACATCACAAACATAAAAGGGTTGACAATAGGGCTTCCGCCTTGGAACGGCCAGTGGCCAAAAAGGCCACTGGGGTTTTAAACCAGGTTCTAGGGTGCACCAAACCTAACACGTACCCTATTGTCATCCTAGTTAAACGGGACAGTGTAAATAAAGAAATCCCCGCCATGAAATATTCTCTGACCAACAAGGCAGCATTAAAAGGCAATATAAGTAAAACACCTAGATACTCGTGTATATATAAATACAAAAAAACAAAAGCCTAGAAATCCACAGTGTAGGTACTCGATGACTTGGCAGAAGCCAGAGCAACAAGAGAATAAACCACTGAGTGCACGAAAAGACAAGATCACGGACAAACATCAAACGCCACCGTCCTAATGGGCTTTTGGTAGGCGTTATCATAGGGTCCACAGCCTGTCCGGTCATCGTACAATTAAAGAGAAAAGCGTAGTGGCGAACTGTAAAAGGGTCCACCACGAAGCATGCAGTACGTTGCAAAATGATAGGGTTATAACCTCTTTTGATAAACCTTTAACAAGTTTAACAAAAATAGTATGAAAGTGATCATGACCAAGAATCTTACGAAGTTTGTAAATCACATCACCATAGAAGTCAGGTTGTGATAGTCCTTGTCGCAGAAGAGTCCTTAAATTGCTTTAATTTTTGGAAAGAAGATCATGATTACGATAATACAATTTTGCAAAGGTTTTACGAAGTTTATGGTAACGGTAACCTGATGGAGTAGCTTTTAAGTTATACAAAGATTACGAATATTAAAGTCCTCCACTCGAGTACAAGCTCTTGAAAATTGAATACGTTGAGACACATAAGAAGTTGCTCGGGTAACATCCCCATCTAAGTGGGGATAATTAACAATATCAAAATTAAAATCATCTCTCGTGTCATAGATTTTGCTAATAATTTCACGATTTTCAGTAGAGAGATAGAAATCGAGAAAAGAAGCGTTATTATCAGAAATATTAGCCTTGTTAAGCTGAAGTTCTTATTTCATCTAGTGAGCTTCCAAAATAGTATACTCATGTTTTGGGAGCTCACGAGATGGAATAAAGTTACATTTTGTGTCAGTGTTTTTGTGTATATTTCACATTTGTTTCCCCCACTGGTAGCCCCAATTTATAACCGCTTTACTACAGGTCACCAGTTATTACACGACAAAAATAGTTCTGAAAATGTTTATTTCAGTAAAAATATTTTCCGTGAAATAAACAAGAAAAATATTTAAAAGAAGTTATAAAATAGGTAGTTATCACGTCAAACATCCAACTATTAGCATGACAATGATTCAATATTGTATTGTTAAAGGGAGGTAATCACTACAAACACAAGTAAGTCCAAAAACAGTGAAATTTATTAATGGTAATTTTTATATCACTGAGAAAATGATATAAATCATTGGAAAATCATAAAATAAATAAATTTATTCTGACCATGCTACCAACTAAAACTTCAGTACTCAATGTATAAAAAATATTATCCAACACTCCGTCATCAACGTTATTATGAATGCCCAATTGGTCCGTAACTTCCAATTTGTTTTTTCCATTATATCAATGCAGCGGTCTCCTTTGTGATTTTTGAGGATGGATTTATTCAATATGCAATTTGCAACATCATTAAAATAGACATTTACTTACGATTACAGCTTCAACGGTTTTAATTAATTTAGGTATTATTTATAATGTTACACGTGATCAAAGGTACCGTTCTTTATAAATCTTGCAGTTCATTTAAACGTAAATCGGAAGTGATTTTATAAAAACGTGTACTAACTACTAGCCATAAACAAGAGACCCAAGGGCCTCGTCTTAAAAGTGTCATATGTTCAAGAAACAATTATAACACAATTTTCATATATAACTTTCACCCAAGTATCACATTTAAATAAACTAGGTAGAGGACTATAAACGTATGCTACCATACTATGCAGAATATTAGACAATTAGCTCGTAGTTTCGGAGATTTTTAAATGTTATTCTGTATAACTAAATGTTTTTGTAATTCTATATAACATAAAGTAATAGTACTTTTATATGCCTTAATGTAGTAGTAATTCTATATAACTTAATGTTGTAATAATTCTATATAACTTAATGTAGTAGTAATTCTATATGCCTTAATGTAGTAGTAATTCTATATAACTTAATATAGTAGTAATTCTATATGCCTTAATGTAGTAGTAATTCTATATAACTTAATGTAGTTGTAATTCTATACAACTTAATGTAGTAGTAATTCTATATAACATAAAGTAATAGTACTTTTATATGCCTTAATGTAGTAGTAATTCTATATAACTTAATGTAGTAGTAATTCTATATAACTTAATGTAGTAGTAATTCTATATAACTTAACGTTGTAATAATTCTATATAAATTAATGTAGTAGAATTCTATATAACTCAATGTAATAGTAAATATATACTCGGTAAAAAAAGTTTTGGACCACGGTATATAAAGTCATATAAAAATAAAACTAGTGGACAGAATTTAAGTATCTGTTTGTAGTAACCAAGGTCGACCCTACCCGGTTAATTTGGTATCAGACACATTAAATTCTAAACAAGATTTGATTTTAAAAAATATCGCGAACACACAAAGGGTCTGTAAAAAATGTTGCAATGTATTGTATTCATTAAAAGTAACAGTTACGGACACATTGGATTTGATTGATTGATTGAATTGGATTGTATAGTCGCACCAACAGCTAAGGTCATATTGCGACCTTCCAGCTTCCATTGGTGGAGGAAGACCCTAGGTGCTCCTCCGGGCAATTTTCGTGCACGGGCGGGCACCTGGGTAGAACAACCGACGTTCCGCAAGCCAGCTGGATAGCTTCCTCACACGGACACATTGGAGTAACCAATAAAAAGATTATTAATTTTTAACAAACTTTCATTGTAAACGATAATTATTGTTAATAGTTGATCTATTGTGAATTATCAACTGAGATAATAAGGGTTATGGTCGAATGTCCAGGTTTAGCGATCATTGTACGGGTTCGAACACTGCCATGGTCCAAAACTTTTTTTACAGAGCCGGTATATATAAATTAATGTAGTGGTAATTCTATATAACTTAATGTAATAGTAATTCTATATAACTTAATGTAGTAGTAATACTATATATTTAATGTAGAAGTAATTCTATTTAACTTAATGTGATATTAATTCAATAAACTTAATGTAGTAGTATTTCTATATAACTTAATGTGATAGTAATTATATATTATTCAATGTAGTAGTAATTATATATAACTTAATTTAATAGTAATTCTGTAAAACTTAATGTAGTAGTAATTCTATATAACTTAATGATTTAGTAATTCTATATAACTTAATGGGATATTAATTATATATAACTTAATGTAGCAGTAATTCTATATAACTTAATTTAATAGTAATTCTATATAACTTAATTTAATAGTAATTCTATATAACTTAATGTAGTAGTAATTCTATATAACTAAATGTAGTAGTAATTTTGGATAACTTAATGTAAAAGTAATTCTATATAATGTAATGTAGTAGTAATTCTATATTATTTAATGTAGTAGTAATTCTGTATAACTTAACGTAATAGTAATTCTGTATAACTTGATGTAATAGTTATTATGTATAACTCGATGTAGTGGTAATTCTATACTCTTAATGTAAAAGTAATTCTTTATAAATTAATGTAATATTACTTTCATATAATTTAATTTAATGTTATATTAATTCTATATAACTTAATGTTAAAGTAATTATATATAACTTAATGTAGTAGTAATTCTATATATTTAATATAGTAGTAATTCTATATAACTTAATGTAATAGTAATTATATATCTTAATGTAATAGTAATTCTATATAACTTAATGAAGTAGTGATCTTATATAACTTAATGTATTAGTAATTGTATATAACTAATGTAGTATAGCAACAGATTACAGCGCTCTGTTGCGATATATTAAGAAGCTTGTTGCCAGAACAAAAGAGATAAAAGGATGCTTTTAGCAAAAGGTTTTGTCCAAAACGTATATATTACTTCGATGCGTCGCTTTATAAATTGCATTGACACCAACGGCCGCTTGCATGGAAGGTTTTGTTCGTATGTAGGCATGTTATTGTAAATTACAATCCTTAGCAAGATTTATGCTTAGTTTCAAAGGAAGTTCCCAACAGAGCCCGTGTAAGATAGAACACACCAAAAGCTTTTACCACTGACAACTGATGAAGTTGAACTATGATAAATGGAGGAAACAACAGCGGTTTTGACATATTCTAAACATCTCATTGTTGTTTGTCTCAGCTTCAATAAATACTGTTAAGGGAGATCATTGACGTTTCTGTTGACGGTTTTTAGAAAAACTTTCTGCAAACGAATATAAATTGTTTCCGTTCTGTCATGTATATTTTGTCAGAGCTTTTTGTGATTATCTAAACAGTATACGTCTAGTGCGATCGTTTAGAGTGACTTGTTCGTTTTGCTGTTCTGAGCTTATCAATGGCATGTTTAAAGTTTGCTTCAGTGATATGCAATCTAGTGTTACAGACGCTAGTGTCTTTCTTAAATGGATGAATTGATGTACGTGCAACATTCTTTGCCGTCCATTTATTTTTGAAAGACGGATTAGCCGCGTTATCTATGAGTTTATGTTTACTGTAAATAATACCCTGTAAAGGCATGTCTAGAAATAGAATGAAGCAATATCAGTGTGAATAAATGATTCAACAAAATATTCTTTGCACGCATTGCTGGTAAAATGGATTAACGCAAATTCATCTATGAGCACCTTTTGATCTCTGTTATGGTTATATTCATTTGCTTCAATTAGGTAATCTAATAAAGGGTTCTCAATCTCAACTTTATTGTCTGAGCTCTCGTAAGGATATATGGATTCAACTGTGTGGAATGGGTTTCGCTTTAGTTTGTTGATTACGGATCGGTTTATATTACATCAAATGTGTGGCTCATATAACACACAACTGGGAACTAGATTATCCACATCTTAGTTGATACGTTGTATTTGTTTTTAAATATATCATTTCGTATTGATATGGCATTTACTGCTGTTGTATCCTTAAACATGATTACATGCCACTGCAAATACTAAGTGTATGCCTATGTGATAGAAAACCTGTCATACAATTTAATGTTACCGTGTCAGAAGCGATTGATTCTGATATTACACGGAACCAAACATTTAATTGGAAGAATTTAGTTAATCATTATTTGACATTATATGACACCAAATCCTCTATATTTCTGACAATTATTTACCTTCCAATAGTTGTGGTTCGATATTCGAAAATATAATATCTTTGATTTTTATGTTTAAGACGTCAACTAATCACCCACGAACGAAACAAGCGTTTATTATCAATCTCATAATTTCATATATTTCTGTAAGTTATGCATACACGTTTACTTTTTACTATTTAACTTTAACTTTGCTAAAAATAAGACGGTTCCGTAGAATATTCGGAACACTTAAAATGATGATAACAATATTATTTGTTTTTAAAGTCAGTCAACTCATTTGTATTGACTAATGTGAAGTATGAATTATCACTCTTCATTTCACAACTGATATCATCCCAAAAATTCAATATCAATACCGAGGTCCTCATGGAATGAACTAGCATTAAAGCTTTGGGGGAGAGGGGTACGGACATAAAATATTAAGACATGCATTCATTTTTTAATTTTCGAAGCATTGTATAAACATATCACTGAGTTATTTTCGTTAAAATGAAATACCGAGATTCAAGAATGCTATTTTTCGTATAATACACATGTATATGAAAACATTAATTACGTGTTCCCACCTTAATTCCATTAAGCGATGGGAAATCTTACATTATAAGGATTTTATAATGGCTATTTCGACTATAAAACATGTTTAAAAACATTTTTTGACTGAGAACATTCGATAATCTGTTTGAAATTACCTTTTAAATGTTTTAATTTTACAATATGCAATCTTTTAAGCCGAAATTAAGGTTTTATTTCATACCCCAGCCAACCCTGTTTTCGCTTCTTGGAGAAGGGGATGGATGGGGTATGAAAGTTATTACTCGGACTACGTAATGCTCAACCTTCTAAGGATTAATTTTAGTGACCTCACTCTCTCCAAGACCGTGTTAAACTACGCACAACTTTCGAAAAAGCATTATATTTTGATTTTATCTTAAGGCAATATTTCAGACAGTTCATGACAAAGAAAATAATACATCGTTCTTTAAAATTAGCACCATACTTTAGAATCAATGGATATTTAACTTTGAGCGTTATTCTGCCGGTCATTTTAAATGCAAGACGTATATTTTGACATGCATTACACATTTATTTTGCTAATAAGGTCTAAAGAAGTAGATTTACCGTGATTTCTGAGAAAGGACATCAAACAAGATGGATATGTTGGAATGTACTATAATATGTTTTCTTTTTCTCTTTCGTTTCAAAATAACTGGCGCTTAATGCAACGTGTGTACGCAACCATACGTAAAAAAGTAAAAATAAATAAATAAATGGCGTAACATGGTTGTCTTAACGTCATTGGATGTGTGTGGATGAATGTGCCTGAGTTGTTTCGATGATAAAAGTTACATCCTTTGTCATCTTTAGACTGTAAATAAATTAAAATGGGAAAAAATGGTCCTATAGAAATCACAGCACCCAAACGCAATGGCATCGTAGATCCGCACTGTACCACAAAGTGCAAATTAACTATACAATGAAAAAGACAATACACAGTAGAAAAAGAGGTGAAGACAGGGTTATCGACTTGGAATGGTCAGTAGTCAATACGGCCCACTGAATAGCTTAAATCTATTTTAAGTCTACACAACCTCGCTATTATCCCGTCCAGCGCTCAAATTGACAACACAACGTAAATAAGAATACTTCCCATGAAAAGAAAATATCATAACAATAAAGTCCACATCCGGAGAAATTATGAAACGGTACACATATATGTTATTGTAAAGATATATATAAAAAAAACTATAACTAGAAACACCTCATCAGGATGTAGCCAGAATTGTACTGAACAACCACAGCAGTTTAAAGTGAAACCCAATCTAGGGTACGTCCAGAAAAGCCGAGGGACGAAGGTTCGTGCACTACCTCCAGGCTGATAATGATTCCTCAAGAATTTTATATTTATACAACAATTTGAAAAACTTTAATTTGCTACTTGCATTATTCATCGTCAATGAAGTTTTTCTCCTTGAGATTTCTTTACAAAATGGAAGAACGCATGCACATGCGTTAAATAAAAATATTGATTGGTTCCTAGCTTCTATTATCTAATTAGATGAAAATGCATTTATGCTTCTTCATTCATAAAAATGAATAGAAAAAATACATTGGTTTTGAAATGAGTTCAATACTTCAAGACCATACATAACCGACAATTGCCTATTCCTGTCAAAGGAATCAGCATTTAAATGGTAGTCTAACATGCACGTAACGCCAGTTCCTACACCAGTCGAGCCAATGTTGATTGGATCGCTAGTGCCTTTCTCTAACAAGTATTTTTATTTCACTCTTCGGCATAGAATAATGACAGTTAAAAAGCATGTCCACCGCCATATGCATGCCATCTTCGAGATGGTTACAATTCTTTACAATTGATTTTATGAATATTGTGTTGTGCTCAACCGCGTGAACTGTAGCAAGCATATTTCACTACCTTTCAAGAACAGTCTCACTTAAAACCGAGACTAATGAAGACGAACGGGCATTTTTATTTCATATATTTTATCTTTGAATAACGATCAGTAGTTAATACCTTCTCTGAATGTTAGTGTCACATAAATAACGAGTTTAACAAGCTATGAAGAAGTATTGACAATATATAGCAAGATAACAATCTCGTTGGGAGAACACATCAAACGTAGAAGTGAAAACGTTCTCAGTAGCATTGTCTAATCAAACTATATGAATGAGTGTTTCAACCAGTGACTAGTTTATATCAGTATTGGAAAACGGTATCGTCAATTGTCATTTCATAGGAAATAATGTGACAATCAGTTAAGGTAATATGAAAGTAAAAAAGAGTATGATAATGAGTTTGCTTTGTGACAAACATGCTGCTAAATAGCTATTAAATGGTATATAAAAAAATAAATCGATACGGAATTAACGTATTTTTTTCAAATTGAGTTAATATTTCGTCTGTTCCCTATGGATATCGGATACTAAAAGGACTGTACTTAATACGTGTTGAGTAATTAGTTTGAATCAAGAAGCCATTTACTGAAATATTCATTTGACACTTGTATGATGATGAAGTGACGTCCTCGTTTATACGGTGTATACGGAATTAGCCAGCATCTTATTCGAATATTTCTGTAACAGATACGTCTCAAATTCAAAGGAATAAAGAACAACATAGCTGATATATATATGTGACGTTATATGACTTGGAATACCGCTTTCGCGAATAGGAAGTTTATTTAAATATTAATCAGAATAATCAGCCGCTAATATGAATGTAACGGAGTCTAACACGACTGATTTCAAATTTCTATTGAACAACACATTTAGTTGGAACGATGAAATTAAAAACAACTTCCTGGTAAAAGACGTCACATCGTCTATTATTCTGATGATTCTGTACGGCCCTGTGTTTGTGGTTTCAATATTAGGAAATATTTTGACGATGATAATTATTTATAAGACGTCAACAAAACACACACGAACAAAAGATGCGTTTATAATCAATCTCGTCCTTGCCGACCTTTCAGGTTAGTATTTCTATTAGTTATACCATTTTGATTAAGCTAATATCTTATTTGGTGTTCAATCAAAACTAGATACTAGATGACAATATGTATCGAATATATACTGCTTAAATTGCGCAACATTTTGATGATCAAGTGTGTTATTTTATCCAGTACTGATGTTGTTAAAATATTATAATATTACCGCCTAATTCGTCTTCTTGTACCCTAAATTCTCAACAAATACTTGGAAGCAACAAACACGAACCAGAGAGAAAAGTAGCAGACTCGCTTTTATTGAGTCTGTTCATGAGATGTAATTATAAGATGCAACACCTCTCACGTCTCCTAGCATCGGCTTAAGCGGCTCAAGTCTTAATT
Source organism: Cyrtodaria siliqua (assembly GCA_037043455.1). Classification (NCBI taxonomy): domain Eukaryota; kingdom Metazoa; phylum Mollusca; class Bivalvia; order Adapedonta; family Hiatellidae; genus Cyrtodaria; species Cyrtodaria siliqua. Next base: position 12,604 of record JAWPHD010011851.1, read on the forward strand.
GAAATAACACATTTGAAAACAATCGCACGCAACAAAAGTAAGCCTTTGATCAATTTAAACAAAACCCTTAATATAGTAAGAGTTTTCTCGATTCATTCCAATTGTATGAACACGCAGCCTTTACGGGGAATCTTAGTAACAATACATACTGAAAAGGGGATACAATGGAAGCAACAAACACACACCAGAGAAATATGACAGACTCGTTTTTATTGAGTCTTCTGTTCATGAGAGAAAATATAATGTGCAAAACCTCCCACGCACCCTAGCACCAATTTAGTCGTCCCCACTGAAAATCATTGTGTTATTACACACTGGTCTTTATGGATCATCTAGCTTAATTGGTATGGCTTTAACGTGGAATACCGCTTACGCTAGTGCTAGTGGGCATGAGATATGTTGCACTAATATTACCTCTCATGAACAGACTCAATAAAACCGATTCTGCTACTTTTCTCTATGTTTTGTGTTTGTTGCTTCCAAAGGGATCCCCTTTCCAGTATTTATTGGCTGATTTTTAGGCACAACGATTGGACTTGATGATGCCAAAGGGCAAGTACGTCATAAAAAATACTGCTGTGTAGTCGGGGCGACTTGTTTGCGTGAGTATTCAAGATAAGGCATTAAAATGATAGTGCCCAGTATCTATTTTTCTTAGTATCTGTCTGTACAAATAACTGAATAACTTAATTCTATTCCAGGTCATATTCACCTAGAAAACTGTTTTTCATTTCAATCACCACAGCTGTCTGGAACACTTAATTTTGACCTCAAAGCCGTGAGGTCCCCTAATCAACCCCACATCAGTCACTAATATACTTATTAACCTATCTCTGAGGGACTGACACCACCAAATAAAGCAGTGATTTATATTTAGTTTTACAAACGATAATGGGAATCAGGCGATAAATCCATAATCAAATATGAAACACTAAAACAGGCTGAACAGTATATGGCTGAACAGTATATATACTGAAAGAAATAAGTTTAGCAAGTAAATAACATGGTAAACACATTGCTCATGTTCTAGACTACGCGTGGCAGAGGTCTTGAACAATATAATTAACATAATTATGGATTATATACGGGGCTTTGTTTTCAAACGATATCTGCGGAAAAAAAGTCAAAATGTTTAAATTTACCGGCTATGCAGAAATTATAATTTCGTTCTTATTTCAATGTAAAGGGAGGTAATTTCACAACTGGTAAATTTTGGTTCCCTATATCTTTATAATGGCAAGGTTATTGTCGATTGGTCATGCGGTTTTTATAACTGGAGACCCAGATCAGTTATTTAATAAAGTTTAATCAAGCTTGTATATTTAAAATTTGAAATATGCTGTTTTAACTAAATGGGACATAACTCTGATACTTACATTGGAACACAAATAACAGATAAAAAAGAATATCACCCTATGCCATAATGTTTTCAAATACTTCACATTATACAATTACAATATATTTATTTAAGCTGGATATCCATATTTACTTGTTAAACTTATTTCTTTCAGTATATAAAAGGTAAGTATACGTTTTTTTCTGATGTTTACAGTATCATAATACGTATACACCTGTCACCGAACCTAACACGTAACAGCGTTCGATTAACCCGGGTAACATATAGCAAACGATTCTACTTACACGGTTGCATTCACTACAATAACGACCGCTTTCGTTGTTTTCTTTAATCTAAATATATCTACCGGCATTGTTAGACATCTGATTGACCATTATAGTTTACTGTGAATACTGGAATGAAATAATCTTGAAGGAATATTTGCGTAACTAGATTACAGCGCTCTGTTGCGAAATACTAAGAGGTTTGTTGCCAGAACGAGAGAGATAAAAGGATGCTTTTAACAATATGCTTTGTCCAACACGTGTATATTACTTCGATGCGTCACTTCTAACATGTCATTGACACCAACGGCCGATTGCATGAAAGCGTCCGTTTTGTATGGAGGCATGTTATTGTAAATTACAATTCTTAGAAAGAGTTATACTGAGTTTCAGAGAAAATTCCCAACAGAGCCCGTGTAAGATAAAACACAACAAAAGCTTTTACCACTGACAACTGACACATAATGACGTTGAGCTATGATGGAATAAACTGAATTAAAGCTTTGGGGAAGAGAGGTATGGACATAAAATATCAAGACATGCATTCATTTTTAATTTTCGAAGCATCGTATCAACATATGACAGAGCTAATAATGTTTAAATGAAATACCGAGTTCAAGAATGCTATTTGTCGTATAATACACGTATATATGACATAAATACCCATTACGTCTTCCAAGCTTAATTCCATTAAGCTATGGGAAAGCTTATATTAGCAGGATTTTATAACGGCTATTTCGACTATAAAACATGTTTAAACAAAAGTTTGACTGAAAAAATGCGATAACCTGCTTAAAATTACCTTTTAAATGTTTTAATTTTACAATATGTAATCCTTTAAGCCGAAATTAAGGTTTTATTTCATACAAGAGCCAACCCCGTTTTCGCGTCTTCGAGAAGGGGATGGAAGGGGTATGAAAGTTATTACTCGGACCACGTAATGCTCAGCCTTCTAATGAAACGATTAATGTTACCTCACTCTCTCCAGGACCGTGTTAAACTACGCACAACTTTCGAAAATGCAAAAAATTTTGACTTCATTTAAAGACAATATTTCAGACAGTTCATGACAAAGAATATAATACATTACGCCGTGCGACATAGGGAAGAAATATACTCCATGTCCACCGCCATATGCATGCCATTTTCGGGATGGTTAAATTTTCGTACTATTGATTTTATGAATATTGAGTTTTGCACAACCCGGGGCTAGAGGGCGTGAGCTGTAGCTAGCATATTTCACTACCGTTCATGAACAGTCTCAATCAAACCGAGACTGCAATATTTCGTATATGTCGTGTTCGGCCGTTTCCAAAGGTCCACTCTCATACTCTTCAGTATCAATACATATTTGACTTGAAGCGTTATAATTGTGTCGTACATTTTCAATTGAAGACGTACATTTTGACATGCATTACATATATTTAATGCCAGTAACGTCTAAAAAAGTAGATGTACCATGATTTCTGAGAAAGGAATTCCTACAGGACGAACATTTTGAAATTTCTTATTATATAATGTTTATTTTCTATTTCGTTTCAAAATTACTAACGCTTAATACAACTTTTGTAAGCAAGTGAAATAAATAAGTGGCGTAACATCGTTGTCTCAATGTCATTGGATGTGTGTGGATGAATGTGCCTGATGTTTTTCGATGATACAAGTTACATCATTTTTCATCTATAAACTGTAAATAAACTAATATGAGGAAAATGGTCCTATAGAAATCACAGCACCCAAACGCAGTGGCACCGTAGATCTCCACTGTACCACAAACAAAGTGCAAATCAAATATACAATGTAAAACACAATACGCAGCAGAAAGAGTGGTGAAGACAGGGTTACCGACTTGAAACGGTCAATAGCCATACGACCCACTGGTTAGCTTAAATATATTTTAAGTGTACACAACCTTGCTATTATTGTGTCCATCGCTCAAATTGACAAAAAACAAATACATCCCATCAAAAGGAAATCTGTAACAATAAAGTCCACATCCAGAGAAATTAGGAAATGCTACACGTATAATTATGTTATTGTAAAGATATATATAAAACAAACTTAATTAGAAACACCATAGGATGTATCCGGAATTGTACTGAACATCCACAGCAGTTTAAAGAGAAAACCTCCTCCATCGGATGGGGACGTAACCTGGGCGGTCCCGTGTATCGGTCTATCAAAGAACCATAGGAATCTATTCGATAATAAGAGTAGGGCACCGTTCCCAGATTCCTATATATCCTTCCCCTCTCTCTGGGGCTGCTCTAAATAACATATACTGTGTTGATGAGCCATTAAACAACATTCAAATTCAAATTAAAGAGAAAACCAATCTAGTGTACGACCAGAAAATCTGAGGGACGAAGGTTCGTGCACAACCTCCAGGCTGGTAATGATTCTTCAAGAATTTTGTATTTGCGATGAAAAAGAAGAACGCTCGCACATGCGTAAAATTAAATATTCATTGGTTCCTAGCTTCTGTTATCTAATTAGTTGTATATGCATTTATGCTTCTTCATTCATGAATATTCTATTCAATACTTTTGCTTCGGACAAGACCATACATAACCAACAATAGCCTATACTTGTCATAAAAACACGATTTAAATGGTAGTATAACATGCATGTAACGCCAGTTCCTACACCAATCGTGCTAATGTTGATTTGGTCGCTAGTGCTTTTGTCTAACAAGTATGTTTATTTCACTCTTCTGGGCATAGCCTTTTGTTAGATACTGGGACAATACGCTGCTGGACATCGAATAATGACAGTTAAATAGCATGTCCACCGCCATATGCATGCCATCTTCGAGATGGTTACAATGCATGTACTATTGATTTTATGAATATTGTGTTCTGCTCAACCGCGTGAACGGCAGGAAGTCGAGACTAATGAAGACTAATAAAAAAAAATTGATTGAAAAAGTGCGATAACCTGTTTAAATTTACCTTTGAAATGTTGTAATTTTACAATATCCAATTTTTAAGCCGAAATTGAGGTTTAATGTTATACTCAGCCAACCCCCGTTTTCGCTTCTATGAGAAGAGGATGGATGGGGCATGAAAGTTAATACTCGGACCACGTAATGCTTTGATCTTCTAAGGAAACGGTTAATTTCAGTTACCTCACTCTAAGACCGTGTTTAACTACGCACAACTTTCGAAAAAGCAATATATTTTGATTTCACGTTAAGGTAATATTTCAGACAGTTCATGACAAAGAATATAATACATCGTTCTTCAAAATTAGCTCAATAATTCAGTATCAATGCATATTTAACTTGAAGCGTTATACTTTTGTCAGTCAATTTAAATTGAAGACGTAAATTTTGACATGCCTTATATATATTTAATGCAAATAACGTCTAAAGAAGTAGATTTTACGGTGACTTCTGAGAAATTAAATCCTAGAAGACGGATAATTTGGAATTTCTTATTATATGTTTTTCTTTTTCTATTTCGTTTCAAATTAACTGGCGCTTAATGCATTGCTTGTACGCCACCATACGTAAACAAGTGAAATAAATAAATAAATGGCGTAACATGGTTGTCTCAACGTCAATAGATGTGTGTGGATGAATGTGCCTGAGTTGTTTCGATGATACAAGTTACATCCCTTGTCATCTTTAGACTGAAAATAAACTAAAATGAGAAAAATGGTCCTATAGAAATCACAGCACCCAAACGCAATGACACCGTAGATTCGCACTGTACCACAAAGTGCAAAAAAACTCTACAATGAAAAAGGTAATACACTGCAGAAAGAGTGGCGAAGACAGGGTTACCGACTTGGAACGGTCAGTAGGCAATACGGCCCACTGGTTAGCTTAAATCTTTTTTAAGTGTACACAACCTCGCTATTATCATGTCCAGCGCTCAAATTGACAACCCATCGTAAATAAGAATACATCCCATCAAAAGGAAATCTTTAACAATAAAGTTCACATCCAGATAAATTAGGAAACGGTACACGTATATGTTATTGCAAAGATATATTAAAAAAAAACATAATTAGAAACACCTCAGGATGTATCCAGAATTGTACTGAACAACCACAGCAGTTTAAAGAGAAACCCAATCTAGTGTACGACCAGAAAACCCGATGGACGAAGGTTCGTGCACAACCTTCAGGCTGATAATGATTCCTCAAGAATTTTATATTTATACAACAATTTGCAAAAATGAGATATAGGGTCCTATAGAAACCACAGCGTCCGAACGCAATGGCATCTTAGGTCCGCACTGTGCTGTAAACAAGGACTTGATAATACAATGCAAGAGACAAAACACAACAGAAAGGGTGTTGAAGACAGGGTTACCGACTTGGAACGGTCAGTAGGCAATAAGGCCTACTGGTTAGCTTGAATCGATTTTATATGCGCACAATCCTCGCTATTATCCTGTCTTCAGCGCCCAAATAGACAAGGCAATGTAAACAAAACTACGTCCCATCAAAAGGAATTCTCTAGCAATAAAGTCCACATCCAGAGAAACTAACTAAAGAAACACATACAAAATAATAAACATCTCAGGAAAAAACTTTAACTTTAATAAAACTTTAATTTGCTACTTTGCATTATTCGTCGTCAATGAAGTTTTTCTCTTAGAGATTTCTTTACAATGGAATTTCATGCTACGCGATGAGAAAGAAGAACGCATGCACATAAAATATTGATTGGTTCCTAGCTTCTGTTATCTAATTAGATGTATATGCATTTATACTTCTTCATTCATGAACATAAATAGAATAAATACATTTGTTTTGAAATGAGTTCCAATACTTTTGCTTTGGACAAGACCATACATAACCAACAATAGCCTATATCTGTCAAAACAAATCAAGATTTAAATGGTAGTATAACATGCATGTAACGCCAGTTCCTAGTCAGTTGAGCCAATGTTGATTTGGTCGCTAGTGATGTTCTCTAACAAGTATGTTTATTTCGGTCTTCAGGGCATAGACTTTTGTTAGATACTTGGACGATACGCCGCTGGACATGGAATTATGACAGTTAAATAGCATGTTCACCGCCATATGCAGCCATCTTCGAGATGGTTAAAATTCTGTAACATTGATTTTATGAATATTGTGTTCTGCTCAACCGCGTGAACGGTAGCAAGCATATTTCACTACCGTTCATGAACATCTCAATCAAACCGAGACGTAATATTTCGTATTTATCCAAAGGTCCACTCTCATAGTCCTTGATATAACCTACCATCAAATACATAACCTGTACAAAACTTAGAGCTATCCTATTACATATACATTGTAACTACATGTTGTAAGTATTATAAAATAAACGTGTTTAAACCAAATCTAAATACATACAAGAAACCGCTTGTCAGTGTTTATCGTGTTGTCTAATGGGATGTAGTTGCCGAGATACAAACTTACGTACACCTATTTAACTAAATGTTTCTTAGAATAAAAATAACCATTATTTTCTTAATATAAAGACATGAGTTCTGGCTCTATGATGTCTTATAGCTGTATGATGACACTGAAGGCTTTTGTAAAGTTCCAATCGAGTATTTAAAGTAGGTTCCGAAATATAAACGTACATATAACTATTCATCAAATATGTCCTAAGTATCAAAGTAGCAATATGTTTTGTTAAATAAAGTTATAGAACCCGGCTCTGTATGACGTTGCGGGTTCGAATCCCAATTGGAGTCCGACTTATGAGCAGGTATCGCTGTTTACGGATGGTGGGAGTTATACAGTATTGGTTCTACCATGTAATTAGTGGGTTGTCTGCCTAAAATGTACAGAAAAATGATGTTAAATATAATGATGTTGTCTAATGATACCGAATATATGTGTGATGTTCCAATCCATTATGTTAAGTATTTTCCCGATATACAATCTACTTAACCAGTCGATGCAGACAGGGTCGCAATACCTTATCAATTTCATTGGTTTCAAAAACAGACTAATAATACTTGAGATTCTGATTAAATCGAAACTCCTCTTCGATTTTAGGCAATGCAAAACTAATTGATTTATTAACTGTCTATTGAACAGTAAAATGTATTTAAACCCACGTTGTTTACATGAACATAAGATTATCTCGCTTTTTACATGTTGTTCTTGTTTATCAAAGGAACAGAAAAAGCCTATTTTGTATATTTGCAAGCATACTACTGTCCTCAGTCTCATAATGCTTCTATGATGATCCCATGATGATAATATGCTGTTCCGTGACTTATTTCAGGTTTACTAGCAATTTCCGAGACTCACTTGAGTTGGTAAGTCGCGATGGATTCTTTCACTTGTTGTACCACACTCGCTCCATAGTTTTGCCTCCGTAAATCTCAGATGTGATATGAATACCAGTGCCCTGGAACACTTAATAGGTTGTTCATTATTTGCAATCCTTTTCCAGGTGTCCGTAGGCGAAATACAAGACATCTCACAACAATTTACTACTATCCGGTGTTTTGTTCTTTCAAGTGACGTCATTGTTTTCACGAAAAGGTGTACCCGTACTATAAAATGTAACTGTTCGATGCTGCTAGGCTGGGCTTAAAGTTGCCAAGGCAAGGCCATTCGGAATTTATGCTGCAATCCATGCCATTCAGCTGGCTATAAGTTGCAATGTACTTTCTGTATTTATGCTGTAACTCAGTTGGCTTGATGTTGCAGTGGTGTACTTTCTGTATTTATGCTGCTACTCAGCCGACTTGATGTTGCAATGTATTGTCTGTATTTATGCTGTTACTCAGTTGGCTTGATGTTGCAGTGTACTTTCTGTATTTATCAGTTGGCTTGATGTTGCAATGTACTTTCTGTATTTATGCTGTTACTCAGTTGACTTGATGTTGCAATGTACTGTCTGTATTTATACTGTTACTCAGTTGGCTTGATGTTGCAATGCACTTTCTGTATTTATGCTGTTACTCAGTTGGCTTGATGTTAGTAATGTACTTTCTGTATTTATGCTGTTACTCAGTTGGCTTAAAGTTGCAATGTACTTTCTGTATTTATGCTGCTACTTAGCCGGCTTGATGTTGGAATGAACTTTCTGTATTTATTGTTTCTCAGCTGACTTGATGTTGCAATGTACTTTCTGTATTTATGCTGCTACCCAGCTGGCTTTAAGTTGCAATTTACTTTATTGTGTCGACTTTTCGAAGAAAAATGAGATACATAGGAATCACTTTGTCGTCCGTCTGTCAGTCTGTCAGTCCGTCAATCAATCCGTCACGAAAACTAAACTTAACGTTGGCTATAACTTTCTCATTTCTTGACATTTCGTTATCAAACTTTGTCTATGTTCTTTCTTGTCGTGCCCTTAATGGTTTATTTTCTTACTGCTCTGGCTTATGCCAGGTCATTGAGTACCTTCATTGTGGCTTTCTAGGCTATTTTTGTTTTGTATTATATTTACACGAGCATATTTGTGTTTTACTTATATTGCCTATTGATGCTGCCTTGTTGGTTAGGGATTAGATCATGGCGGGGATTTCTTTATTTACACTGTCCTGTTTTAATGGGATGACAGTAGGGTAAGTTTGAGGTTTGGTGCACCCTAGAACCGGTTTAAACCCCAAGTGGCCTACTTTGCCATTGACCGTTCCAAGGCGGTAGCCCTATTGTCAACCCTTGTGTGTTTGTGATGTCGTTTGCTTTTATTATTGCTTTTGCTTTCTTGTTTGTCTGTTTGCGTGTTTGTTTCTGTGTTTTGTGGTTGACTGTCCTCCTTCATTGCGACTTTCCCTGTCCGATCTTTTTATATTTCCTTTCAGTATATGCTCATCATGAGAATTTCGACAAGACAATACTAAAATATGAAGGTCGTAGTCACACTGAAGGTCATTATATAGGTTAAATACTCATTTTTTTCTTCACGAAAACTTAACGTTGGCTATAGCTTTCTCATTTCTTTTTATTTCTTCATCAAACTTTCAATATATACTCAACATGACAACATCGACATGACCATACTTAAAATATAAAGGTCAAGGTCACAGTGAAGGTCATTATATGGGTTAAATACTATTTGTTATCTTCACGAAAATTTAACAATGGCAGTAACTTTCTCATTTCTTGATATTTCTTCATCTAACTTTCAAAATATACTCATCATGACAGCATCGACATGACCATACTAAAATATATAGGTCAAGCTCACACTGAAGGACATTATATGGGGTAAATACTCATTTTTTTCTCACGAAAACTTAGTCAGGCTAGTTTGTCAAGGTCATTTATGAGGGTCCAAAAACATTGTTATACTGACAATGCGCTGACAGGCGACACACGTGTTCCGCGGAACACCCGTCTAGTGTATGCTGCTGCACAGCTGGCTTAAAGTTGAAATCTCCTTTCTGTATTTATGCTGCTACACAGCGGGCTTTTATAAGCTCGACTATTCGAAGAATAAGAGAGCTTATGTAATCACCCCTGCGTCGGCGTCGGCGTCGGCGTCCCACATCACGGTTTGCGTGTAAGCTGTGTTTACAAGTCCATATCTCTTACATTTCTTATCCTAGCAAAACCAAATTTGGCCATGGGCTTCCTTATAGCATCATCTTAAGGGCTACATAGGCAATTTTGTTTCCTGTAATCCATGGGCTTTATGAAACTCAAATTATGATAGCCCATAAAATGTGTCCCATTTCACATCAAATCTTTCGTGTAAGCTGTGTTTGCAAGTCTATATCTCTTACATTTCTTACCCTAGCACAACACAATTTGGCCATTAGCTTTCTTATAGCATTATCTTAAGGGCTGTCTAAGTAATTGTGGTTCCTGTAACCCCTGGGCTCCAATGGAACCTAAATTCTGATAGCCCTTAAAATGTGTCTACTGCACATCAAATTTTGCGTGTAAGCTGTGTTTACAGGTCTATATCTCTTACATTTCTAGTCCTAGCTGAACTAAATTTGGGAATTGGTTTCCTTATAGTATGTTGTAAAGGGTTGCGTAAGTAATTATGTATTCTGCAAATTCTGGGCTCCCATGGAACCCAAATTGTGATGGCCCATAAAAGGTGCAATAAAGGCAGATCTAGGTTTGCATGTAAGCATGTATATATCTATAATTTTGGTTTGGGATTGCTTATAGCATTATGCATCTTATTCATACTTCACCCATATTGGAGCATGGGCTCCCTCCTCCTCCACCCCCGCCCCACTCCCTCCACCCCCTCCACCCCCATTTGTTTGTTTTTACATATTTTTGTGTTGTTTTAGTCAATTCTTACACATAGCTTCTTACACATAGATGTTGCCACCTCATCCCCCATCCCCGCCTCTCCGACCCCCCCCCCCCACACACTCAAAACTCAATATATCTATATATTTTTTTACATATTTCTCTGTTGTTTTTGTCAATTCTTACACATAGCTTCTTACACATATTATATGTAGACCCCCGCCGCCCTCACCCGCTCCCCCACCCACCCCACTCCAAACTCAGTTTGTTTTCTTTCTTTTTTTTTACATATTTCTGCGTTGTTTTATTCAATTCTTACCCATAGCTTCTTACACATAGATGATGCCCCCTCGCCCCCATCCCCGCCTCTCCCCCCTCCACCTCCCCCCACACTCGAAACTCAATATATATATTATTTTTTTTTACATATTTCTGTGTTGTTTTTGTCAATTCTTACACATAGCTTCTTACACATATTATATGTAGCCCCCGCCTCCACCCCCACCCCACTCCAAACTCAGTTTTTTTGTTTTGTTTTGTTTTTTATATATTTCTGTGTTGTTTTAGTCAATTCTTACACATAGCTTCTTACACATATATTTCCCCCCTCCCCCCACCCCCGCCTCTCCCCCTCCCCCATTCACCCACCCCACTCAAAACTCAATATTTTATTATTTTATTTACATATTTCTGTGTTGTTTTAGTCAATTCTTACACATAGCTTCTTACACATATGTTGCCCCCCTCGCCCCCCCCCCCCAACCCCGCCTCTCCCCACCCCACCCTACCCCACCCACCCCTCAAAACTCGATTTTATTTTTACATATTTTTGTGTTGTTTTGGTCAATTCTAACACATAGCTTCTTACACATATATGTTGCCCCCCTCCCTCCCCCACCGCCTCTCCGCCCGCCCACCCCCCGACCCCCCACTCGAAACTCGATTATTTCTTTTTACCTATTTCTGTGTTGTTTTTTGTCAATTCTTACACATAGCTATGTTGCTCCCTCCCACCACCCCCCATCCACCCCACCCCACCCACACCTCACTCGAAACTGGATTTTTTTTTTACATATTTCTGTGTTGTTTTAATTCTTACATAGCTTCTTACACAAATATGTTGCCCTAATCCCCACCCACCCGCCTCTCCCCCACCCCCACTCGAAACTTGATTTTTTAAATATTTTGTTTACATATTTCTGTGTTGTTTTGGTCAGTTCTTACACATAACTATGTTTTGTCACCTCCAGCCCCCTCCCCTCCACCCACCCCCCCCCCCCCACCTCGAAACTGGAATACTTTTATTTTTATTTTTTTCCATATTTCTGTGTTGTTTTGGTCAATTCTTACACATAGCTTCTTACACTCCACCCCCACCCCCTGCCTCTCCCTTCCTCCCACTCGAAACTCGATTTTTTCAGAATCAGATTTTTAAATTTAGATACACAGATGAAATATCAATAAAAAAAAATGAAATGAGGCCACAATAAAAAATTTCCAGATATCAACTCCCTCCCCAGTTGCCTTTCGATCACAAATTTATTTATAAAATGACAGCAATTTTGGATTAAAACAGATAAAAATGATAAAATTTCACACATAATTTTATATAGGCCCGACTTTCTATACCAGCCCCGTCCCCCAACTCCACCCAAAATAATAAAATTTCACACATAATTTTATATAGACCCGACTTTCTATACCAGCCCCGTCCCCCAACCGCACCCTACACTGTTTTAGCCTTGTTTTCTTATGGTATATACTAGCTATATAATTTATTATTCTCTGAAAAATCGAATAGTCGGGCTGCGCTGTTCTCCGACAGCTCTTGTTTGCAGTGTACTTTCTGTATTTATGTCGCTACACAGCTGGCTCAAAGTTGCAATGTACTTGATGTATTCATGTTGCTACACAGCTGGCTTAAAGTTGCAATGTACTTTATGTATTTATGCTGCTACACAGCTGGCTTAAAGCTGCAATGTACTTTCTGTATTTATGTCGCTACACAGCTGGCTTTAAAGTTGCAATGTACTTTATGTATTTATGCTGCTACACAGCTGGCTTAAAGCTGCAATGTACTTTCTGTAGTTATGCTGCTATTCAGGTGGCTTCATGTTGCAAATTACTTTCTGTGTTCATATAGTCTACGACTCAGATTAAATAATAAATACTGACAAGGGAGATCATTTGGAATCCACACAACCAATAGAATAAAAAGTAGCAGACTCGGTTGCAATTTGCTTTCTGTATTTATGCAGATTATGACTCAGATGGCTTAACGTTGCAATTTACTTTCTGTATTTATGCACATTCTACTCAGCTGGCTTGAAGATGCAATATACCTTCTGCATTTATGCTGCTACGCAGCCGGCTTAAAGTTGCAAGATACTTTCTGTAATCTTTATTTCATCTCAATGATATAGATGTTGCGGTTAGATCTGGAACATTGTGGTTGACGCGGTGTATATGTTATGTGTTGGTACGCCGTAACATCAAATTCAATTCAATTCATTTATGCTAAAGTGTCGATAATGAAGACGAAGGGGCGTTTTTATTTCATAGAATTTTATCTTTGAATTACGATCAGTAATTAATACCGTCTCCGAAGGTTAGTGTCACATGCAAAACGATTTTAACAAGCTTTAAAGAAGTATTGGCAATATATAGCATGATAACATTTTCTCGTTGCAAGATCAAATCACACGTAGACGTGAAAGGGTTCTCAGAATCATTGTCTATTCAAACTATATGAATGAGTGTTTCAACCAGTGACTAGTTTATATCAGTATTGGAAAACTGTATCATCAATTGTCATTTCTTTGGACATAATGTGACTATCAGTTAAGGTAATATGGAAGTAAGGTTGCTTTGTGACAAACATAGGCTGCTAAATGGCTATTAAATGGTATATTAAAAATTAAATCGAATACGCAAACAAGTATTTCTTTAAAATTGAGTTACTATCTCGTATGTTCCCTGTTGATATCGGATACTAAAAGGACTGTACTTAACACGTGTTGTGTAATTAGTTTGAATAAGTAAGCCATTTACTGAAGTATCCATTTGACACTTGTCTAATGATCAAGTGACGTCCACGTGTATACGGTGTATACGGAATTAGCCAGAATCTTATTCGAATCTTTCTGTAACAGATACGTCTCAAATCAAAGGAATAAATAACAACATAGCTGATATATATGTTACGTTATATGACTTGGAATACCGCTTTAGTTTATTTAGAAATTAATCGGAATAATCAGCCGCTAATATGAATGTGACGGAGTCTAACACGACTGATTTCAAATTTCTATTGAACAATACATTTAGTTGGGACGATGAAATTAAAAACAACTTTCTGTTAAAAGACGTCACATCGTCTATTATTCTGATGATTCTGTACGTACCTGTGTTTGTGGTTTCGATATTAGGAAATATTTTGACGATGATAATTATTTGTAAGACGTCAACAAAACACACACGAACGAAAGATGCGTTTATCATCAATCTCGTCCTGGCCGACCTTTCAGGTTAGTATTTCTATTAGTTATACCATTTTGATTAAGCTAATACCTTAATTGGTATCCAAACTGGATACCAGATGACAATATGTATCAAATATATACTGCTTAAATTGCGCAACATGTTGATGATCGAGTTTGTTATTTTATCCATTAATGATGTTAAAAATGGCACGCAACACAAGTAAGCCCTTGTTGAATGTAAAAAAAACTTAATATAGTAACAGTTTTATCGATTCGTTCCAATAGTATGAACACGCAGCATTTACGGGAAATCTTAGTAACACTACATACTGTAAAGGGATCCAGTGGGATACAATGGAAGCAACAAACATAAACCAGAGAAATATGGCAGACTCGGTTTTATTGAGTCTTCTGTTCATGAGAAAAATATAATCTGCAAAACCTCCCACGCACCCAAGTGCCAGCTTAGTCGTCCCCACTGAAAATCATGGTGTTATTACACACTTGTCCTTAGGGATCATCTAGCCCAATTTGTGTGGCTTTAATATTGGAATACCGCTAAAGCCAGTGCTAGTGGGCATGATAGATATTGCGTAATATTACCTCTCATGAACAGACTCAATAACACGGAGACTTTTTTTCTATTTTTTGTGTTTGTTGCTTCCAAGGGATCCTCTTTCCAGTATTTATTGACTGATTTTCTAAAGCAGAACGATTGGGCTTGATGATCCCAAAGGGCAAGTATGTCATAACAATACTGATGTGTAGTCAGGGCGACTTTTTGCGCGAGTATTCACAATAAGGCGAGAGATTAAATCTGATGGAATTTGCTATTTGAGAGTTACATTAATCGTATCATTCTCACCTGCGATATATCACCTGATATAAGACCCAGCAAGATATATCAGAATGACACAAGCAAGGTTTTACGCAAGTGTAAAATAGCTGCCGAGAAACAAGAACTTAGCATACTAATATAGCAAGTGTTAAAACAATATTGAAAAAAATAAATGTTGTCACGGAGACATAAACACGCCACGACCGTTTTTTTTTACATTCTTCCCAACTTTTATCATCAGTTCTTCCTACCAAGCGTTTTAAATGAATGTCGGCGACCTCGCTTCTTTCTGTTCAAGTATCTTGACATGCCTTACATATTGATTACGATTCACCCTTGTAACACGACGTGCTAGAAGGACTCATCAGCACAGAAATACAATTGTTCACATGTATTAAAGGGATACGTGTGCGTTAGAGTGTGCATTACAACACATATAAAAATTTCACTTTTACCATGTGTAATTATAAGATTGCGTTATCAAAGTGAAAAATGTAAAGGAACCGTTGCTACCATTCCATTAGCAATAATGAAAACCATAATAATTGAAATTTAAAAAAAAAGAAAAAAAAAGAAAGAAGGAAATCAGCAGTCTTGAACCGTACCTTACTCGGCACTAACACGACGAGGCTTGTGAATGTTTCGTTGCTAATATACATGCTACATTCAGTAGACTGGTTTACGAAAACGTCATATTTTAGCAAGTGAAATGGTAACCTTTCAACATTACAAAATATGTGTTTATACCATTCAAGTTTTTCAGACGCGTTCTCTAGGAATTCAAGTTCTAAAGCATGCTTATCGACACTTTCATAAGTCACAGTCTGTTAACCATAGACAGATATAAAAGCTATATAAGGGTCAGCTGCCTTCGGCAGCTCAATAAGAAGAGCTCACAATATCATTCCTGCAGCGTTATTGTATGAGTTGTTAAGTCAGTGGTCGGTTATTCTATTGAAAACTACATCGGCAATGTCTTCTTGGGTAATTCAAAGGATGCTCTATCGATCAATTTTGTATACGTATTACACTAATCAGCTATGTTGTAGGTTTTGCGTTTAAATATATTAGGCTCACCTATATTGTTTATTTAGTTGATTTCTCCTAAATTTAAAATTAAAACCTTCATTGTTAACACCAGACTGAGCCATTGAAATCTCCGTGTTCTGAAAATATAAACATAAAAAAGCTCAAAACACTCTATAACAGGAGAGATGGGTGGGTTTATGTTGCGAATACTGATAAAATTATTTTTTGTACCGTATAAACCATCGATCAACCTTCCCTATGATTTTTTTTGAAAAATAGGAAGTTATAACCACGCTGCCGGTGTCATGTTATAAATTGTACCGGCAGAATGTTATACAATAAATGGTATAAGGTCACTTAAATAACAGTAATTTGTCCTTTAAGGCACAAATTCCATTATGTGTAAATATTAGGTCCTTGTGTATAATCAGTGAAATCTTTTACTAAAAACAGCTAACAGCTATGACGCGAACGTGCCGATAAGTGTAGCAAGATTCACCAGTAACCTAAGTCTTCCACTGAATTAGCAACACTTTGCCGTTATATGACACTGCCAATACTAAGTGTACGACTATGTGGTGGAAAACCTGTCATTTAAAGGAATCTCACCCTGTCAGAAGCGATTGATGCGAGTATTACACGTAACCACACCATCAATTGGAAGAGTTTAGTTAATCATCATTTGCCGTTATATTACACTGCCAATAATAAGCCTATGTTACCGTGTCAGAAGCGATTGGTACGAATATTACACTGAACCTCATCATCATTTGCCGTTATATGACACCAAATCGTTTATAACTCTTAACAATTATTTACATTCCAATATGTGTGGTTTCGATATTCGGAAATATTATAGCTTTGGTATTTATGTTTATGACGTTAAAGAAGGATAAAATATCGGACAGGGAAAGCAGCATTCAAGGACGACAGTCAACCACAAAACACAAAAACAAACACGCAAAAAGACAAACGAAAAGGCAAAAGTAATAAACAATGCAAACGACATCACAAACACAAAAGGGTTGACAATAGGGCTGCCGCCTTAGAACGGTCAGTGGCAAAGTAGGCCACTGGGGGTTTAAACCGGTTCTAGGGTGCACCAAACCTCACACTTACCCTACTGTCAACCCATTAAAACAGGACAGTGTAAATAAAGAAATCCCCGCCATGATTAAATCTCTAACCAACAAGGCAGCATCAATAGGCAATATAAGTAAAACACAAATATGCTCGTGTAAATATAATACAATAAAAATAGTCTAGAAAGCCACAATGAAGGTACTCAATGACTTGGCAAAAGCCAGAGCAATAAGAGAATAAACCATTAAGGGCACGACAGGAAAGATTATAGACAAACATCAAACGCCACCGTCCCAATGGGCTTTAGGTAGGCGTCATCATAGGGTCCACAGCCTGTCCGGTCATCGTACAATTAAAGAGGAAAACATAGTTGCGAACTGTAAAAGGGTACACCACAAAGCATGCAGTACGTTTCAAAATGATAGCGTCATAACCTCTTTTGATAAACTTTTTAACAAGTTTAACAAAGATAGTATGAAAGTGATCATGACCATGAGTCTTACGAAGTTTATAAATCACATCACCATAGAAGTCAGGTTGTGATAGTCCTTGTCGCAGAAGAGTCCTTAAATTACATTTATATTTGGAAAGAAGATCATGGTTACGATAATAAAATTTTGGAAAGGTTTTACGAATTTTATGGTAACGGTAACCCTGATTGAGTAGCTTTTTAGTTATACAAAGATTACGAATATTAAAGTCCTTAACTGGAGTACAATCTCTTGAAAAACGAATAAATTGAGACACATACACCCCATAAGAAGTTGCTCGGGGAACATCCCCATCCAAGTGGGGGTAATTAATAATGTCAAAATTAAAATCATCTCTCTTGTCATAGATTTTGCTAATTAATTCACCATTTTCAATCGAGAGATCTAAATCAAGAAAAGAAGCGTTATTATCAGATATATTAGCTTTGTTAAGCTGAAGGTCTTTAGGATAAATAGTATTAACCATAGTTGGAAAGAAAGGGTTGTCAATGTTCAATATGTCATCCAGATACCGGGAGGTGTCATTAAAGGCTTCAATAACATCTGCCTGGGTATCTGGTGAAAGACTCAACTCTTTCGTAGCAAAATAAAAACAAATCTGCGACATTACAGGGGCGGATCCAGGATTTCAGCTTAGGGGGGGCGTAAGATTTTGGAAAATTTTGGGTCCGTTTCTAGCCTCATAAAACGGTTGCGGTAGTGCATTGATAGGGTAAAAAACTCCGTTTTCCAATAAAAGGAATTATCAATGTTTTAATTAAACCACTCATTAGCCATTATGCGTCGAGCGACCGTAGCGAGCGAAAAAAAATGTTATACTGAGGGCGTGCATCGAAATTGTTTGATATTTTATCTACAGTAACATGGACATACATGTATGAATAAAAAAAGTCCGTTTACAAATAAAAGGATTTAACAATGTGTTAATTAAACCACTCATTAGCCATTATGCGTCGAGCGAGCGAAGCGAGCGAAAAAAAAATGTTATACTGAGGGCGTGCATCGAAATTGTTTGATATTTTATCTACAGTATCATGAACATACATGTATGAATAAAAAAGTCCGTTTTAAAATAAAGGGTTTTAACAATTTGTTAATTAAACCACTCATTAGCCATTATGCGTCAAGCGAGCGAAGCGAGCGAATAAAAATAAATACTGAGGGCGTGCATCGAAATTGTTTGATATTTTATCTACAGTAACATGGACATGTATGAATAAAAAAAGTCCGTTTTCAAATAAAAGGATTTAACAATGTGTTAATTAAACCACTCATTAGTCATTATGCGTAGAGCGAGCGAAGCGAGCGAGAAATTTTTTAATACTGAGGGCGTGCATTGAAATTGTTTGATATTATATCTACAGTAACATGGACATACATGTATGATCCGGAATTTTTAGGGGGGGCGCGCGCCGGGTGCGCCCCCCCCTGGATCCGCTAGTGGACAAGTGGTGCATAGTTCGTACCCATAGGGATACCAACAATTTGTCTGTAAACGGTCGTACCATACCTGACGAAAATAGTATCTAATAGGAAGATGAGTGCTTCACAAATTCATAGCAAGTCCACATAGTATAATTGTCTAAACTGCCGTTAGTGAAAAACGCTTTAATATTATTACATGCCAAAAATGTAGTATTTTCTCTAGCGAATGTTTTTTGAATAAGAGAAATTAGCTTGTCTTTAATAAAATGATGTGGTAAGGTTGTATATAGTGTAGAGAAGTCATAAGTACTTATTGATGAATTTTGTATAGACCAAAATAAATTAATCCCAGAGTTTTCATAAGTTTTATCACAGTATAGTTTAACGTGATCTTTAACGGCAGTAAGACAAGAAGTTAAAAGTTTGGAGATGTTTGTTGTGGTGCAGGCACTAGAATTAGAAATAAAGCGAGCCTTATACGGATTTTTATGTAATTCAGAAATCCAGTACATGGTAGGCAGTTTATTTTGCTTATCGTTTATACCAGCCTTGAAAGTAGTGCACCGAGTGATATGTGCGGAAACAACATCATCCTCAGTAGAATTAACTGGAGTATACGAATTGGTGCTGCCGAGTTCCAGAGATAAAACATTGACGTAATGTAGGCGTCAAAAAATAATTACATTATTAGCTGCTTTATCTGCAGGAACTAAAACAAATGTATTATGAAATTCCTGAATTCCCGATTTTAGATTAAGTTACGAAAGGAAAACCTAGGTCTCGGAGGTAGTAAAGAGGGGTTAACATTATAAAAGTTAATACGTGTATCTATAATTTTAAGAATTGACTTTTTCCAAGTAGAAAGCGAGTTTGGGTCCGCATGTTCTCTACGACACCATTTTATACTAAAATCTTCAATGTAGTGGGCGATATGGGCACGACAGGTTTTAAAATCATTAGTTGAAGGTAATCTATATTTAGGACCTTTCGAAAACAAATGCCGAATACGTTTATCAACAATATCAAAATTACCAGTGATGACATGACCTGCTGGAGCATAGCAAAATTTTGATGTGTTGCATTCACATTCCTTAGGAGTATTATGTATTATATCATGGTCAGAAACTATTTTGTTGTAATTGAAAATAATATTTCTAATAGGCTTTTTATACTTATAACAAATTACAGGACTTTCGGAATTTTTGAAATATTTTGGGATAGAATCAACATGAGTATCCCGAAAGATACTAGGCATGTCAATGAAATCAATACCTTTACTAATATATAGTAGTTTTAGAGAATGCCTAACGTGATCAGACTCATTGTCAATATGGGGTCGGAGAACATGTTGTGTGTAGCTTTGAACTATGGAAGCAGTGTTATGCAAGGGCTCTGTACGAATAAAAATTGTGTCGGCTTCCTCGTCGATCAACTTTAGTGAAGAAATAGACAAAGAGGTAAGCCGTGAAATAACCCCCGAACAAAACAAGCGATTATTGTCAATCTATTATTGTTAGAGTATGGTTTGGTGCATCCTAAAACCTTGTTGAAACCCCCAGCGATAAATGCTACTGACCGTTCCAAGGCGGTTGCCCTATTGTCAACCCTTTTGTGTTTGTGATGTCATATCTTACCTTTCATTCATTTTTTTATTATTGTTTGTTTCTATACGTGTTTTTACTGACTGTGGACCTTGAATGCTTAATTTTCTGTTCGATCTTTTTAATATCTACTTTTAGCTTGCAAAAAACCGGTTCCGCAGAAATATTCTGAACTTAACATGATGTTAACAATACTATTTTTATTTAAAGTCGGTCAACTTTTGTGTTAGTTAATGTGAAAACCTTTTATTACACTCTTTATCATTAGGGAGCACACAATTGTTAAATGGGGAAAATACTTAACTCCCTTACACCCATTTGCATTATTATCTGTCAAGGTAAAATAATATTTTAAAGAAGGCCGTGTTTAAACTATTACAATCGTTTTTAGATTAATGCACTATTCGACTGCAATTTCTTGCAGTGGTTCAAAATATAGTAATATATAATATAGGTAATCTAAAAACCAAATTGTATATGTGATCTTTAAATAGTAATTTTCGAAAGTATACCGTGTTTGTTAAACTGAGACAATATCTTGTATTTTAAATTGCTTTAAAAACTTACAAAAAAGCTTTGGGAAAAAAACTAATGCTCATATTTGAAAAAACGTGTCCATTTTTCGAAAATATCAAGAGATATGCATCCTTGTTTAGTTTTGATGCCTTGTAGATACTTAATACAGTGTTCATTTCTTTAAAATAAAATATTAAGATTTAAATATGCTATTTTTCTTACAGGTCATTAGTGGAAACTAATAATTTAATTACCTCACCCTCTCGAAGACTGTGTTACAATACGCAGAACTTGTACATTACTATTAGCAACATTTCTTTGATTTCATGTTGAGCTAACATTTCAAAATATTCATGACGAAGAATATAAAAAAACGTTGTTGAAAATTAGCCAAAACCTTTAGAAACAATCAACATTTAAAGCGTTATTTTGGTTGGTCAATTTAAATTGCAGAAATAAATTGGGACCTGAATTTACATAACTATTTAAGAGGTCGATAAACATTCCTAAAAGAGAATAGTATTGTCCTCTGTATAGGTATTCCAAAGGTAGCCATATACTGTGTAATAATTAATACTTTACACACTTATGCTTTACTTATACAGATTTGCGTTTACACTAGTTTTAAAGTTCTACGGCCATGTTTTGTTTCCTGAACATGTTTATGTTTATTTAAATCGAAATCAATACACAACAATATACATTTTCTATTCACACATGGCAATATCTGTGAAAAGCGAGAATAAGATTTTATTTGATGACGTAGCAAACTTTGAACAGGTAAATTAATCCACAGGTAAATGTATTTATCAGTTATCTAGAAATAGATGTGCAGCTATACAATTCAGATTTACCTCATTTCCCCGTGCAGTCACGCAGTGGTAAACGTAGTATCTACGTCATGCAAATAATACTTATTGTTTCATACAACATTGCAGAGGTTTTAAATACATGTTTCTCCCCGGGACTATCAAGAAATGTTCAAATGATGTTTAACAGCTATATTTGTTAATTGTTAATACTACAAAAAGGAAGGCCATTCATCTTTAAGTGTGTTGCGTTCAAACAAAATATATAGTGTCCATGTATGTGTTTTTTAATTGTAATGATAATAATTTACTAATTAGATACAAAAACAAAGTTTATAAATATTCAAATTGTGCAATATATAAAAGGTGTTCTGTCATAATAGTAGTACAGTTCGTGCAGGGATATACAGTAATTTCTGTGAAAGGCAATCGCACAAGACGGATATTTTAGATTTGATTATATGTTTTTGGTCGTCTATTTCGTTTCAAAATAACTGGCGATCAGTGCAATGTTTTAAGTGTGTTGCGGTCAAACAAAATCATATATATGTTTTGTAATTGTAATGATGATAATTTAATTAGAATTATATACATAAAATACAATAATATGCAAATATTCACGCTTGTAGAGAAGAGTGTACTGTCATAATAGTAGTACAGTTCATGCAGGGATATACAGTAATTTCCGAGAAAGGAAATCGCACAAGACGGATATTTTAGATTTGATTATTTTTCTTTTCTTCGTCTAGTAAATATGGCATGCCCACAGCCATATGCATGCCATCTTCGAGATGGTTACAATTCTGTAGTATTGATTTTATGAATATTGAGTTCTGCTCAACCCGGGGCTAGAGGGCGTGAGCGGTAGCAGGCATATTTAACTACCTTTCCTGAACAGTCTCAATCAATCAAACCGAGACTGCAATATTTCGTATGTGTAAATAAGTATACAAGTCGAACAGGAAATCGTGACAGCAAAAAGACAAACATGAATAGCAATGTTAACACAGAATAAACGTCACAAACACAAAAAGGGTTGACAACAGGGCTACCGCCTTGGAACGATATAATAAGTGTTACATTTCGTTTTAATGCTATTAACTATGCACTGTAACTAAATAAGTAGGCATTTTGAAACAAATATGCTTAAACCAAATCAAAATACATACAAGAAACCACTTGTCGGTGTTGACACACGTCTGGCATGGTTTTTAATGAGACCGAAACCATTAATGTTAAGTAGTTGTCGAGATAGCAAGCTTACATACAAACATTTTAACTAAATGTTTCTTTGTATAAAATGAACCATTATTTTCCTAAATTAAAATTATGAGTTATAGCACCTGGCTCTATGAAGTTTAATAGTTGTATAATGGCGTCGACGACATGTGTGAAGTACAAATCCATTATGTGAAGTAGATTACGAAATATAAACGTGCATATAAACTCTTCATCAAACAGTTCCTCAGTATAAAAGGAGCCAACGCTATTTTTTGTTTAAAGATAAGAATGAGTTATAAAACCCGGTTGTCATTTAATACCAGCGCTGCGTTTTAAACCTCATTCTGTCCTCTAACCGCGGCATGTTCGAATCTAGTCTCGATCATGGAGTAAAGCTTCTTTAAAATTTGTGACATCAACACGAGGTGTGTACAAAAAACAATTACCGTCCTCTCGTCCTCTGATTGGTCAACTTTAGTTTGTTATTGGAATCACCCCTACGTCATAGTTTGTTATGGGAATCACCCCCTACGCCACGACGGCGTCAAAAATTACGTGACGTTACGCGCAATGTTGTGTTATAAGTGTGCCACCAAACAAAGTCAGCGGATCACGAATAATACTAAAAATTAAATTTTAAACATCATTTTGTAATATAGGTTATATTATGTTTTTAAAAACTCAAAAAACGAAGCTTATTGTATATTTAATAAGGACGTACACACATCCCATTGGAAGTAATGTTGCGCTTAATATAACGTACACTTTGATGTTGCGGTCAAAATGACGTCACGTCGAAGTCCGTTTTGACGTTTGGCGCCGTCTATCGATCAAACATTTTAATGAACAATGAGTCCAGACGTGTCTGGATGATAGAGACTAGTTTGAATCCCAATGGCAGTTCGACTTGTAAGTGAGAAGGTATCGATTCTTACGGATGGTGAGAGTTATACAGTATTGGTTATACGTTTACTACCAAAAACATGTGTAAAGTTTCAATCCCTTTTGTTAAGTAGTTACTGAGATCCTAGCTTACATACTCAACTTAAAGGGACACTCGGCAATCTTGAAGTTTTTATCACATATCAAAATTATCTTCTCGATTTATTAATTCTGTGACATTTTGACTTTAAATCAAATTTCAATTTTCATCGTTATTTTACCAAATGTTGAAATATATTATTGGTGCAATATTATCAAAAGTCAATAAAATACCAAAACAAATTGCTTAATACTGTTTTTATAATTAACATTAATGATTGAAATAATGCATGTTATGTAGCAAAACTAACGGGACGCCGTGAGTTTTTAAAAACCAAGATCGCCGTGTGTCCCTTTAAACCAACTTATACTAAGTATACAAAGGCCATAATTCGTTTTATAGTGTTAGAATAAGAACATGATCTATAGAACCTGTCTATATGATGCTATAATGATATTATCTTTTGATACCGAATATATGTACGATGTTCCAATCCATTATGTTAAGTATTTTCCGATGTACAATCAACTTAACTAGTCGATGCAGACACTGGCAATACCGTATACATTTCATTTGTTTCAAAAACAGAATAATATTATTTGTGATTGTGATTAAATCGAAACTCTTCTTCGATTTCAGACAATACAAAACTAAGTAATCGACTAATTGTTTATTAAACAGTAAAATATCCATGTTTTTGAAACCCGAGTTGTTTAGATGAACATAAGTTTATCTCGCTTCTTAACATGTTCTTGTTGACCAAGGGAACAAAAAAAATGTTTTTGTATATTTTAGATAATGTTTGTCATACGTTTTAGTGCATAAAAAATCATAGTAGTTGCAAAATCATTTACATACAATTTTATTTTATGTTGCTCCTGTATTTGCAAAGTAAAAAGCTTCGTCCTCTTATAAATTGGTATGAATAAACAGTTGTCAAATGTCGTGTGTGTATTCATAGTCAGGTTCCAGTACAATATATTACTTAACGGGGGAAAAGCCATTGTTCACCTATACTATTGAGTGTCCCACAGTTCACCTACCTTTAGAATGGCATTCTCATCTCACACTGTTGCGGATTCGAATCCCACTTGGAGCTCGACTAGTATTAACCCCCAGTGGCCTACTTTGCCATTGACCGTTCCAAGGCGGTAGCCCTATTGTCAATCCTTTTGTGTTTGTGATGTCGTTTGCATTTATTATTGCTTTTGCATTCTTGTTTGTCTGTTTGCGTGTTTGTTTCTGTGTTTTGTGGTTGACTGTCCTCCTTGAATGCTACTTTCCCTGTCCGATCTTTTTATATTTCTTTGTAAGTGAGAAAGTGTCCATTTTTACGAGAAATAACAAGTAAGGAAGGAAAACCAGCCAAACAAAAATATAATTAACAAATTTATTTACATAAAATATTCACTTAACGAATATACAAATCCAGTTTTTCATTAATATCCAATTTTTGACAAGTCCAAATAAAATTGTCCAATGTTCCTTTGATTCGCATTAGCAAGTGTCTCTTTAATCCAAAACAGTAAGTGTCTCTTTAATCCAAAATTTGCATAAAATAGTCCAATGAAAACAGTTTCAGTTTCATCATAAATGAATTTGCATAAATAATGTGCATACACTGTAAACATATTTACATTTATAATATTTCTAACTTTCTTCAAGGCCAAATCAATAATAAACTTGCAACAATGCATGTACACATTGAGAGCAATACATGTAAACTTATAGGTATCACCTTCCCTCTTAAAGAAAAGAATGATTTATGTAAGAAAGCATTATTTTGAACGGCATGTAATAAGCAATGCAATACTATAATAATATTTTAATTTCAACACATATGTCAAAACATATTTTACAACATGACATGTTTTTTTCTTTTCAAAATCAACAAGTGTTAACACACTAGCGTTCGTTTAGTGCAGTGTGGCGCCTGTAAAACGTCTCCCCGTGCTACGAATCAGCAGTGTTATTTTTACTGGTCCTTTAGGACCAGAGAGCCCAATATAGGTGGCTTTGAAGTAGAATACCGCTTAATCCGGTGCTAGGGGGCGTGAGAGGTGTTGCTTCTATCATTACTTCTCATGAACAGACTCAATAAAACGAGTCTGCTGCTTTCTTCTCTTAACTGTGTTTGTTGCTCCCAAAGGATCACCTTTATCAGTATGTATTAACATTCACACTAGCGTTCGTTTAGTGCAGTGTGGCGGCTGTAAAAAGTCTCCCCGTGCTACGAATCAGTAGTGTTATTTTTACTGGTCTTTTGGGACCAGCGGGCCCAATATAGGTGGCTTTGAAGTAGAATACCGCTTAATTCGGTGCTAGGGGGCGTGAAATGTGTTGCTTCTATCATTACTTCTCATGAACAGACTCAATAAAACCGAGTCTGCTGCTTTCTTCTCTTAATTGTGTTTGTTGCTCCTAAAGGATCACCTTTATCAGTATTTATTAACACATATATTAAATTACACTTGTTTAAATATACACAAGTATTTTTATATTATCTTTCCCTCTGACATATTTTATCTCAAAAATCATACTCTTGCAACATCAAAATCCACCTCATCAATCTTTGATTTTTGTTTTTCATTTTATTTATGAATATGAGTGGATTGTGATCACTGAAGACAACTATCGGCGAAATAGATGAAGTTTACACTTCAAAATGTTGTAATGCCTAAATGAGTTAAAGATACTCTTTTTCAATAGTTGAATACTGATGCTTGTTGAACTTTTTTGAAAAGTAACAAACTGGATGATCAACACCATTGTTGTCTTCTTGCAGAAGTACTGTACCAGCACCAATGTCGCTAGCATCAACTGCTACTTTGAGTTGAAATTCAAAATTTGGAGCTGAAAGCACTGGTGCACTCATCAGTATGGCTTTTAATTTGTCAAATGACTTTTGGCGTTTTTCAGTCCAAACATATTTCTTTCTTTTACTCAATAAATTTGTCAAAGTTTCAGCAATGACTGAAAAGTTACGACAATTTTTTCTATAATAACCAGCCATACCGAGAAATTGCTTTTTACAAGTCGGTACAGGAAATTCAGAAATAGACCTGACCTTAGCATCAATAGGTTTAACTTGACCCTGTCCCACTTCATGACCTAAAAATGTGAGAATTGCGTGACAAAATTCACTTTTGTTGAGTTTGACGGTTAAATTCGCATCAGTACGACGATCGGAAAAACTTCTAATGGTCTGTAAATGGTTTTCCATGTGTTGTTTTGTGTTGTTGTAAATGATCGCATCATCGATGTACGCGTCACATCCATCTAAACGGGAGATTAACATATTGACGAGACGTTGAAACGTTGCTGGAGAATTTTTCATTCCAAATGGCATAACTTTATATTGAAATAGTCCATCTGTAGTTACAAATGCTGAAACTTCTTTTGCTCTTTTTGTGAGAGGAACTTGCCAAAATCCAAAAAAATTGTAACGTATTTTGCATTTCAAATTTTATCAATACAGTCGTCAATTCGTGGAATTGGAAAGGAATCAGTTTTTGCGACACTGTTGACTTTTCTATAGTCAATGTACACATCCGGTATGCATTATCCGGTTTTGATACAAGAATACAAACTCCAATGAACATTTACTTGTTTCAATGAAATCATTGTCCAATAAATACTGAATTTCTTCTTTGAGATATTGTTGTTTAGAAGGATTCATTCTGTATGAATGCTGTTTTATTGGAGTAGAATTTCCAACATCGACATCATGATAAATTTGAAAATACGTGCTCATATTTATGTATTAATTGTTTCAGCTCATGTCTCTGTGATGGTTCTAGATGTGACAGTTTCTCGTCAAGATTTTTCAAGATGTCACTGTTTTGTAATTTCGCTAATCCAGGATCATTTTTGTCAAACTGTTCATTCTCATTCTGTAATCCGCCACTGGAATTTTCAAGTGAGACAGAGCAAACTACATTAACTAAATGTAAAGAAAGGCTATCTCTGTCAATGTATTCTTTTAAAATATTGATATGACAAAGTTGGCGTTGCTTGCGCCTGCCAGGAATATTGATAATGTAATTTAAATCACTGATCCTTTTCTCTACTGTATAAGGACCGTGATACCTAGCTTGTAAAGGCTTTCCATGAATCGTTAATAAAGCAAGAACTTTATCACCAGGTTTGAAATTTCTTTCTTGAGCAGTCAAATCATACATTGTATTTATTTTTGATTGATATGATTTTAGATTATACTGAGCTATCTCACAAGCGTTTGATAGTGTATGCCTAAAATCAGACATGTACTGTAGAAGATTCAAACAAGAGAATTTTCTCTTTAAGTAACTTAAGTGTTCCACGAACAGTGTGACCAAAAACTAGTTCAAATTGGCTGAAACCGAGAGATTCTTGAACAGACTCTCTAATGGCGAAAATCAACAAGAGAATACCTTCATCCCAGTATTTATTAGTATCAAAACAATATGATCTAATCATGTTTTACAGTGTCTGGTGAAATCGTTCTAGAGCACCTTGACTCTCCGGATGATAAGCCGAAGACTTAAACTGTTGAATGCCTAGTTCATGCATGACCAGTTGCAATATACCAGACATAAAATTAGACCCTTGATCAGACTGGACATATTTTGGAAGGCCAACTAGTGTGAAAAACTTTACCAGAGCCTTCACAATAGACCTTGTCTTAATATTCTTGAGTGGAATAGCTTCAGGAAATCTTGTTGACAGTCCACAAATATTCTACTGAAAGATTCATCAAATGCAGAAATAGGTTGAGGATAGGTATCTTCTGATTGGGCTTTCCTACCATTTGACATGTATGACAAGACATACAGTATTGTGAAACATCCTTTTGATTTTTGGCCAATAAAAATGACACAAACTCGTGTGATATGTCTTATTGACACATAATTGACCAGACATAGGAGTTTCAAGGACCAAACTGAGAATGTTCTGACGATTTTAACTAGGAACGAACCGCAATTTGGTAATTGACAGTCTAATATCATCAGCTGGGACATCAGGTGGTCGCCATTTTCTCATCAAGGATCCCATTTTAAGTAAAATAACAATCTGGGACTTGTGAAGCTTCTTCTTCACGAACGGCTCTATTAAATCAGTTAGAATTCTCAGGATCTCAATGCTGTTCACTTATAAGTTGTGATCTCGAAAGTTCGTCATGATCTTTGTCATTCAAACTAAAAGAAGGAGAATGATCTGGTAAGTGAATGTTATTTTCAATGTAGTCCGTCTGAGATTCAGATGGGCTAATATCAAGAGATTTGTTAACCTCTGTATTATAAGACTGACCAATAAATGTATCAGCCAAGTTAATGTCAGAAGAAAGATCATTCTCAATGGCTCTTTTTGCCGTAGCTCGAGTAACTGCACAAGCCGGATACAAATCAGGTGTTTTTGTTCAGCGGGATCACGAGATTGATCCAAAGAAGGCTTGTCAGATGCAAGTATATTAACCACGACCTTATCTCCAGCTAGTTCATTGCCTAGTAACAAATGGACAACTTCAAATGGAAAAGAAGATCATATTCCCACAGTCACAGGTCCAGTAACAAAATCTGATGACAAATTAATATTATGGAGAGGGACAGTCAAATAACCGCACTCTACCCCTTGAATTAGTACATTAGTATCAGAAAAAGTCTTCTCAGCAAAAGGCAGAGTATCTGCTAATAATATTGATTGAGAAGCTCCTGTGTCTAGCAAAATAGGGATAAGCTTGGTCGAATCACCAATTAGTGATATAGAACCTCCAGACATGAATGGTTTATAAGTCTCCATAAAAGAATCAGACTGGGATGTCTTGACCTCAAATATTACATTGTTTCAAACACAAGACTAGGGTTTAGACCTTAGTAAAGAGGTGATACCAGTAGGTTTTATACCCTCTTTTTGTTGTTGCTTCCTTTTCAAAGTAAAACACTCAGAAATGGGGTGACCTTTCTTTTTGCAATAATTGGCTTTTTGTTTTCGTTTTATTAATATTATTTGTTTTATTAATATACACATGATCATCTTTGCGATGACCGGACAAGCTGTGGACCCTATGATGACGTCTACCTAAAGCCCAAAATGGCGGTGACGTTTGATGTTTGTCTGCAGTCTTGTCTTGTCGTGCCCTCAATCGTTTGTTCTCGTGTTGCTCTGGCTTCTGCCAAGTCATTGAGTACCTTCTGTGTGGCTTTCTATGCTATTGTTTTTTTATTTATATATATACGAGCAGCTTTGTATTTAACTCATATTGACTATTAATGCTGCCTTGTTGGTTAGATAATAGTTCATGACGGGGATTTCTTTATTTACACTGTCCCGTTTTATTGGGATGACAGTAGGGTAAGTGTGAGGTTTGGTGCACCCTAGAACCTGGTTTAAACCCCAACTGACCGTTCCAAGGTGGTAGCCCTGTTGTCAACCCTTTTGTGTTTGTGATATCTTATTTGGCCTTTTTTCATCTTTAAAGTTCTTCTTTGATTCTGTGTGTGTTTGTGGTTGACTGTCGTCTTTGGATGCTACTTTTCCTGTTCGATTTTTTTTATATCTCATTGTATCTGTCTTTTCGTTCCAAGATGTATTTAACTATAATAATACTAATAATAATAATTTCTTTATTTAACGAAGGTTAAAACACATTAAGTTATGCATATAAAATACATACACTTATTTTCAATGTGGCCTTCGAACAATAGTGCTATAAAAGTTTGAAATACATATAAAACATTCATGCTCATGCGCACACACGCAAACATCCATTTACATAACAATACTACAAATCCGACAAACACTCATTGGTTAATACATTCCTAATATTCTTAATTCATAATCAAGATATCCATAGTGTCATATATGAAGGATATTTAAGCAATTACATGCATACAGTGCCAGTTGCACTCAAGAAAAAAAGAAAAATAGCAACAAAAACCATTAACAACAACACAACAGCGACATAATTATATCGTTATATCAGCTAGTTTATATCCTGTTTTTGGAAAAGAAATTGTTTTAAATTATATTTATACCAATTAAGGATATTGATGTTATGTATATGTAAAGGAATTTGTATTCCATACTATTGTACTGTAATAGCTGAACGAATCTTTAAAAGAGTTTGTCCGATGTTTCAGTGGAACAAGATCCTTTCGCTTAATGGAACGCAACATATAATTTTCATTGTGAGAGAAGCTAATTAGATCTGACAAGTATTTTGGTACTAGTTCATTTTTACATTTAAAAATTAATATTCCTATATGATATAGACATCGGTTTTCGAATGATAGCAAACCCAATTCTTTAAACATTAACTTTTAATTCAGTATTATTCGTGCTGCCCTCTTTTGAATTTTTATAATTTTCATGATTTCAGCTTTTGATTTAACTCCCTTTCCCCAAAATGTGCAACAAAAGTCAGACGATTTTCTTCATATCATATGTTAAATAGTAAATAATATGTTTTAATAATGCAATTTTAGTATTGAGTGTTGAACAGACTTTAGATATTTGATACTTCCACGATAGTGTATTATCAATATATATACCAAGTAGTTTATGTACAGATACTTTTTCTATTAAGAAATCGTCAATATATAAAAACATTTCTTTTGCATTTTTAACCTTATATTTTGTGGAGATAAGCATTTAGTTTTTGATGGGTGCAGTGCCATGTTATTAATGTAACACCAACTTTTGACAGCATTCAGATTTTCCTGTAATTTTTTCTCGATCACACCTATATTATGTTCAGATTCATAGAGAGTAGAGTCATCTGCATACAGATCAATATTTATTGCATTTGGTGATATTGATATGTCATTAATATTTATTGCATTTGGTGATATTGATTTGTCATTAATATACAGGAGAAATAGAAGAGGGCCTAGAATGAGGCCCTGAGGAACACCTGATCTTATTATCATTTTCTCAGAAAACTGGCCATTGACCTTCATTCTTTGCTTGCGATTACTTAAATATGATGTAATTTAATTTAACGGTTTTGACTGAGAAATGATACAATTTAAGTTTATACAATAGTATTTGATGATCCACAAGATCAAATGCCTTTTTTAAGTCGAGAAATATTGCTCCTATATATTTTCCAGAATCTATGTCTTTTAACCATGAATCAATTAGCCTAGTTAAAGCAGTTTGACAGGAGTGCAATTTTCTGAATCCTGATTGTGTCATATGTAAAAGATCAGTCGTTTGAAAATATTTATGTAACTGGGTCGCTATGTGACGTTCGAAAACTTTTGAAATAGTCGGAAGAATAGAAATTGGTCTATAATTGTTCGGGTTGGTTCTATCCCCAGTTTTAAAAATTGGAATAACAAATGCTTTTTTAAGAGAATCGGGAAATATTCCATAATGTATACTACTGTTTATTATATGTGCAATAGCATAAGTTATATGGTCCCCACAGTATTTAATAATTCTAGGTCCTATTCCATCAAGTCCCGTAGATTTCATTACATCTAATTTGTCAATTATTTGTTTAACTTCGTATGGTGTTATTTCTTCTATAGAAAAGGAATTGAACTTCAGTTTTTCGTTCATACATTGTTGCAGTTTTCTGAAGTTTTTCGTGACAAATGACGTGTTTTCTATAATATTAGATATGTTTATGAAATGTTCATTTAATGCGTTTAAAATATTCAAATTTCCATCTATACTATTATCATTTATAATTAAAGTTTTAGGTAAAGATGCATTATCCAATCTGCCTTCATTAGGATTACTTATCGTTCGAAGCGTTTTCCACAAATAGCTTGGATTTTTATTTTCTCTGATAGCGTCATTATAAAAGTTTTTTTGCTTTTCTTTATCATAGATGCAATTTTATTTCTCATAGTTTTATATTTATCAAAATCGTCCTGCCTGTGTAATCTATCTCGCTCAAATATAGCGTTTTTTGTTCACTTCATTAAACGATCCTGGTTGAGTATGATATTTGACTCTCTTCTTTTTTACAGGAGCATGTTTACATAAAACGTTATTAAGTAAATTATAAAGGCAAGTAAGAGACTGATTAGGGTCACTGTACAATTAAATCAATTCAAGTGGATCCATAGCTAATTGTTCTTGAAATAAGTTTAGATCAAACTTCTTGAAAGACCTATAATTAATAGATATGTGTGTATTGTTTTTACTTATAGTTGGTCTGAATAATCGTGTGCAACACACCGGATAGTGATCACTTATACTGTAAAATGAAATATTTACATCAGAAAGTATGTTGGGATCTGTGGTATAAATATGATCAATTATGGTCGAATTTCTGTATAAACAATTGCCATCGCTTGTTTTTGAATAATTCGGCTGAATTATTTGGCATGTAATTAAGATTTAAGTCATCAAGAATGTGAGTTTCAAATTTAAAAATGTCAGCAGTTTCAATTTGTCTTTCATATAAATCAACCCACGTTTGGTGTACATTTGGTGGTCTATAAACAAAATTTAAAAGAAACGGTTTAGAGCCATGTATATTAACTTGAATCCATATGGATTCAATTTCACTTGACTCTATATCAAGTCGACGAGTATATGTGATTTGATTCGAAATAAATACTATAAGACCGCCTCCTTTCCGATTCGACTTCCGGTCTCGCCTTTCAAATGTATATCCAGGAATCTCCAAAATATTATCGCATACATTCTCTGTGAGAAAGGTTTCGCATAATCCAAGAATTCTAGTTGAATTAGTGCGAGTCAATTGATATTTAATTTCATCTAAATTTAGTAACAGGTGTTGTATATTTAAATTGGCAATATGTATTCCTTTTGACCTTGTGTTAAATATAAAACTAGATTTGTCATAATCCTTATCATGCAAAAGTGCATTTCCATGTAATGAATTACTATTTAAGTTATCGGGTGAGTAATATTCTCCCTTAATAATAGCATTATGTGTATAATTTATTTTCAGTGTTGTTTTATATAAATCATCGTAAAATGTCGATTATGAATTTTCCCTCACTAGATAGTTAGTATAATTTAAAGCTGTGTTATATAAGATAAAGCGCTGTGATAATTTTGCGTCTTTCATTATATTGAGATTTAAAGAGTTTATGTATAGATGTACTTCATAAAATGAATACTGGTATGTTAAATCACATACCACAGAATTATAGTCTGATAACACATTAACGAAAGAATCACGAAATACCACCGAAATAGAGTTATTACATGTGCAAATTGTCTCATTACATATTTCACATAATAATGCTAATATTTCATATTTGTTGTAACTTATTACATGAGAGTGCTTGCCGGAAATATCCTAATGTTCGTAAGCATAAACACCGCTGGCACCGAGTGCTCTGTTTCCGCTGTTCGAGTCATCAGCATAGCTACTTCCAGGAGAGTAAAGCTTTTGTTCCCTTTGAATATGTCGTCTGCAGTTTTGAGTGGAATTATCATAAATGGACTTTCGCTGCCAACCACCATCATCACTGTGCCTTGGGAGTCTGTTCACAGATGGTGAGTGTGGTTGTCGTTTTTTTTAGAACTTCCGCGATAATATAGTTCTTCTCCGTGATTTAAATGCCCAAAGCGAGTATTTTCTATAAATGCTGCCTAGTGTGTTCCAGCTGGCGGAGAATTTCTTTATTTCCATTCTCTCATTTTATTAAGATGACAAAAGGACAAGAGTGAGGTTTGGTTCACCCTAGATCCTGCTTTAAACACACAGAGGCCCTTTTTGCCAATGACTGTTCCAAGGCGGTGCCCCTGTTGTCGATCCATTTATGTTTGTGGTGTCGCATACTTTGATTTTATGTTTCCTGTAATTACTGTTTGGTTTTGGTCCGTGTTTGGTTGACTGTGTTCTGTGAATGATAAATTTAAATTTCCTATTCGACTTTTACATATACTTTCATCATACAGTCCTAGTGTTAAATGACAGATTGTATGTATCTTTCTTAAATATATATCCCTCATTAGGCTTAACTACCGTGCCAGCTACTTGATTCCTGGTTGCGTTCTTGCTTCCAAAATATCTCCCTTTTCATTATTTGTATTAACATTCACACTAGTGTTCGTTTAGTGCAGGGTGTCAGCTGTGAAAATACTGAAAAGGGAATCCGTTAGAAGCAACAAACACAAAAAACAAGAGAGAAAAGTAGCAGACTCGGTTTTATTGAGCTGTTCGTGAGAGGTAATATAAGATGCAACAGCTCTCACGCCCCTTAGCACTAGCTTAAGCCTCTTAAAGTTCACCCTTAACAGTCTCCCGTGCAACGAATCAGTAGTGTTAGTTTGCACTGGTTCGTTTGGTACATTGGGATCCAATATATGTGGTTTAAAGTAAAATACCGCTTAAGCCGGTGTTTTAGGGGCGTGACAAGTGATGCATTTCACACTTCTTCTCGTGAACAGACTCAATAAAACGTAGCATTCTACTTCTTTTCCTGGCTGTGTTCGTTCCTTCCAAAGGATGTCCCATTCCTGGTATTTATTAACTAAACGTGACCCACTCAGTTACGCATACATACAATATTGCAATTTTCCTAGACAAATTCGGTAATGATAAATACGCATTGTTTTGTATTTAGATTAATAGCAAAATAAATGTAAAATTAACCACGGGATCGCAACTTCTCTTAAAACTTCCCGCATTTACTGTGTGTGTTGTATTTCATACAACAGAAGATCAAGCTGTAGCAGAAATGTATCATCTTTAACGTTTAGATCAAGAACTAATTTGGATTCGATTTTTACAGAAATTACTTCGACGAAACTGTAAACGAAGGCTTAACGTCAAGCGCAGCATCTCCTCTTAGGTTTCAACTCTCCACTTGTGTTCTATAAGCTGTAATGAATAAAGTCCACTTTTCTAATCTGAACTAATCTCAACTCACAAAAAAAGCCCTAAAATTCGTATGTTTCCTCGTTTGTTTTATTGCTTGTGGTTTTAGGCTGTTTGGGCATTCGCATCATAGTTTGTACCAACATTCATACTGCTCTTCAACACCCATAATAGTGTCAAATTGTGCTGCCAATATTGTCTAATTACTGTTTATCTAATCTCACACCGTGTTCTTCTCACCATAAACAAAAACAAAATGTTCATATCCATGAGTAGTTATTAAAAAATACCCGAAACCGAAAGGTACAATCGTACCTTTTCGGGCTCAAGAATCATCCAACAATCTCATGCAAGGGTGCTAACTGTGTAGTGACACCATAATTGTCCACCAATAAATTGTCCGTCCATAAAGCCAATGTTGGAGATACGTAATTTATTTAAACATTCTTTTTTTCCTTTTTTTTAGAACTTTATCTGTGTTCACAATAAAAGAGACAGGATTAGAAAAATGTAAAATATGTATGATGATGTTCTAGGGATAACATTAGCTGTACACAATTGATGGCATAATTAAACAGAAGTTATTCAATATGCATTATGTTGGCGTACTTTTTTATAAGCATTGCGTTAGAAGGAATTATGTGGATAATAACAATTTAACGCTCAATTTTTTATTTTCCCAATAACTAAATATTGTCTGTAAGTTTTAAAATAAACGTGAGACAAAAAAGGCACACAAAACATAAGTAAAGGGTATTAATAATATTGTTGTATGTATATTTAAAGAATATTTGTGTTCGATTTATGCTAGATATACAATAGATATGCATTTCATGGAATTTATTTTACTCTATTTTATATTAAATTTACTTAACTGATAGCTAGGACTTTTTTCTCTCGGCGTATTTTAATATATACTCACCAAAAACAGAAAGTACCCCCTTTTTTGCTGGTATTCCCATAGGCCAGTTTTTGAGGGCAGCGGACAGCTAAAACAGCGCTTTAATTAAAAAAAGTGTTGATGTTTGTAAGCACACTTCACTGAGTGCTAAATATACCATTAAACTGTTTCATTTTTTGCCAAGCAATACCCTTTTATGAATGCTATAGAAACCCTAAAGGGAGATAATTTGTAGATTTTTGATAATCAAAGGCTGCTACCTACACAATCCGGGATGTGTTTTTCTGTGATTTATTTCGAAAGCAACGTATAGAGAATATTGTCTTGGACAAATTGAGGTAATGTTTGTAGATTTTATGTGTTTTTATCACGTGTAATTAAATAGTTTGACCATTCTCATTGGAAATATGCCAACCGTTCAATAGTTCATCACGTGACCTTGTAATAGTAAATTTAGCGTGCAATAGTACATCTTTATCATTGACGCGCTTTTTTAAAAAAAAACAGCAAAGCGTCACGTGACCGTACAGTAGTTGATCGGTGTGAGTGACGGCTTGTTTAAATGAACAAAGGAAGCAGATCTATTGTTTACATGGCTCACACTCCAAATTTTAATTTTATTAGTACTTAAACAATCAAATCTGTTATATTTTACGAGAAAAAATAAAACAACTATTTAATGCCTTAGGAGTCAATGGATTAGAACTATTTATCCTCGGGAGTAACTACTGACTTTTTGCAATAGTACCCTTCTCGGGTCAGTAGTCACTCCCTCTGATATATAGTTCTAACCATTGACTTCTAAGGAATTAAATATTGGCATGAACTTGCACTGCGACCTTGAAGTAAGACCCTTACATAAGACGAACCATTAGTATATATTGATACGTACACACCATATCTGATATGATTATTGAATTGACGTATGCTAGACAATGCATTAACATGGCCATTCCGTGTGACTTTGACACATGATAATGAGATTAACGACTCTGAGATTCGTCACATCATGGTTCGTACACTCAATAAATAACAATCACATATCCAAGAACAACAGCCTAAACGATCATAGACGTTGACTTAGAGTCATCATTCAATTTGATAGACTTGCCGTTCCATTAGCAACTTTTAGATATTACTATTTACAAATGATTGTCATGCGATTGTCTTGTAATTCTCAAATGTATTATTGTTCAGTAGTGTGATATTATCTATGATAAGGGCAAATTAATGTGTTTACAAACAAAATAGTATTTTTTAAACACACGCACACATCAAACATCTAGCCTCCTCATAGGTCTATTTGGGTCGAGACCAATCCAGATAAACCTTAAAAAGTGCATAAATATTACGCAAAACGTTAACTGTGACTCTTGAGCACAATGTTTAAACAAGTATGTATGCTATAACCAATGACTTTATGATATTGCTAGTAAAATACAAGTATATTTGTTAAAATGTTTTTTCGCCATTCCAACAATAACATTTTTGTTGACGCAATTTTATATCTTTCATTCAAACATCTAAAGGGAACTCAATCATTTAAATTGACCCTATTTGTTCAGCGCATGGTTATGTTGTATACATTATCTAAAAAATCCGAATTACAGACAATAAATCAATTTCGCTATTGCATAAGCCCATCTATAATATGGACAGTGAGTCGAAACATTTATTCCGTAAATATAGATATAAAATCGAACAGGAAAAGTAGCATTCAATGACAACAGTCAACCACAAACACACGCAGAAACAAAGAACAAATTTAAAGACGAATAAAATGCCAAATAAGACATCACAAACACAAAAGGGTTGACAATATGACTACCGCCTTGGAACGGTGGGTTGCAAAAAAGTCCGCTGGGGTTTTCAAACCAGGTTCTATGGTGCACCAAACCTCAAACCTCAAGCTTTAGGTTTATTGAAACCTTAACACTCTGGAGAAAATATACACAGCGTCCTAAAATTAAAGCTACCTTTCTATTGAAATGTTAATTCATCTCTTTGTCCATTCCCTTTGAACAAAAAACGTAGATATATAAGTCGAACGGGAAATGTAGCCTTTAAGAACCACAGTCAACCAAAATCACGCATAGAAACAACAATTACAGAAATGAATGAAAGCAATATATGACATCACAAGCATAAACGAGTTAGCAATAGGGCTACCGCCTTGGAAGGGCCAGTGGCAAAAAGGTTGTACACAACTTCACTCTTACCCTATTGTTGTCCCAGTGAAATGCGATAGTGTTAATAAAGATATCCCCACCAGGTTATATTTTCTAACAAATAATGCAGCATTAATAGGCAATATAAGTATAACACATAAATGATCATATTTAGATGAATATAAAAACAAAAGCTTAGAAAGCCACATAGCAAGTACTCAGTGACTTCACAGAGCAACAAGAGAACAAACCATTAAGGGTACGCCAAGACAATATTTAAGACAAACATCAGACGCTACTGTCCTTTTAGAATTTAGGTCTTCATAGGGTTCACAATCTGTCCAGTCATCGCACAATCAAGGAGAAAAACATAATGGCGAACTGTAAATAGGTCAACCACTACACATGTAGTACGTTCCATAATGATAGGATCATAGCCTCTTTTGATAAACGTTTTAAAAGTTTAATAAAGATGTTATGAACTTTGTAAAACGCATCACTATAGAAGTAAGGTTGTTATAGTCCTTGTCGCAGAAGAGTTCTTAAATTACTTTTATATTTTTTAAAAATAGATCAGGGTTATGATAATAGCATTTTGCAAAGGTTTTTTGAAGTTTATGGTAACGGGAGTCCTCTTAGTCATACACATATTACGAATATTAAAATCCTCAACTCGAATACAAGCTCTAGAAAATCTAATAAGTTGAGAAACATAGATCCCATTAGAAGTAGCCCGGGGAACACATATTAAGTTCCCCTTTACATATAACACATACCAACGCTAAATATAATATATTGTGTTGTGTTAACGCTAGTATTTGTATATTAGGAGTATCATATCAATTTGTATGTGAATAAATTCCCTAAATGTTTCGTTTTTAAAACACACCCGTTTTTGTATATTTTTCAGGAACAAATACGTCTCAAATTTAATATGTTTCCAATATAATACTTTATGATTCTTATATATTCCAAGGCCAGCGGCATATGGTCCCAGTTTCTAACAAAATTATTTGCGTAAACGAGAAAACAATGGGCGAAATAAACAAAATGGAAGTTAGTTGGAAGCCTGCGTATCACTAGTAACATTCAAAGTACTCATTAAAAAACATCAGGGTGATTAAACAATACTCAGAACCTTTAAAGGCTGGAGTAGTGGAACCACCTTTTCGAAATTAAAGTAAGAAATCAAAAGTTTTTGAAAATGTACCACCGATATCTGTATATAAATACCGGTCTCAGCGATCTTTAAAGATCGGAATGAATAACAGTTATGATTGCAAGCAAACCGATGACACCCGTGGTTTCACATTTATGATAGATTTTCTTCTAAATCAAAGAAATAATAAAAATGAAAATACATTTCTAGTACATTTTTGTCGGTCTATATTTCTTAAAGTTTACATCGAAAATTAAAGAAAAATCGGACATGTTGCTTGATACGTTTTGAGTATAAAGGTTAAGAACCATATACATCTCCTTGTATATACGTTGAATGTATTAGGTATTGCATGAAACCATATACGAATCATATGATACTAATGTTTGGCAAAATGGGTAGGATATTGGTATTTATCGCAGGCACCCTCTCCATTAGTTAAGTTCTGTTATATTAGTTATATTCCAGGTGTTCTGTTTATGGCATATCTTCTTCGACATGTATTCGATTTTCAGTGTATTTCTGGAACGTTGTAGAAACGATAACTCAGTAAATGTTGCTTCAACGCAGTTGTAAGAGTTGTCTATTCGTTTATGTTAAGACTGCTAAACGCAGTTGTAAGAGTTGTCTATTCGTTAACGTTAAGACTGCTAAACTGTACAGGTTCATTATTGTACTTGGGAAAATAAATCGGGTTCTTTGTTTCAGGTAATGGCTAACGTACATAAACTCCATACTCGCAGGATTTTATCTGATTTAATTCTGAAATATCGGTGGGATGAGATAATGTTCATCAACGCTAACGAAATTAAAGAATGCCAAACATATAGCGTTAAAAACATGAAAGCCATTGCTTTTTTTTTTGATGAAATTGTCATATTAAAATATATATACGAGGGCCTTTCCTATATATAT
The DNA here is from genome assembly GCA_037043455.1 of Cyrtodaria siliqua. Classification (NCBI taxonomy): domain Eukaryota; kingdom Metazoa; phylum Mollusca; class Bivalvia; order Adapedonta; family Hiatellidae; genus Cyrtodaria; species Cyrtodaria siliqua. Next base: position 53,803 of record JAWPHD010011851.1, read on the forward strand.
TGTCATATACAAATAATGGTGTAATGGTAAGCATACTTGCCCGGAAAGCAAGAGGTCCGTGGTTCAATTCCCGGCTGCGGCACGCCGATTTTTGAAATGACAATTATTCCGAATATTTCATTATTGTCATATATATATAGAGAGAGAGAGCAATAGAATGTCAAACGCTATCCTCATTAAAGGTAACACATGTTCCTTTTTCTATTACTTTCCTATTTTTACGAGCCAATACATTAAAGAAATATACAAGATATTTTAGGTGAATAACAGCTTTTGCTTTATCTCAAATTGAGACACTATATATTATCATGTGGGCGTAGCATCAGTGTTTGGTTCACTTTTCTCAATGACATTTGAAACTGAAAAGTAAATCCGCTATTCCCTACTGACCAATACTTATGTTTTACATTCGGTATTATCTTAGACAATTTTAACCATGGGAATACGTTTTGCTTTTGTTTGCTTGGATCTGTTTATTTTTGATAAGAAATAAGATTTACATATGTGTATTTATGTAATACATTTTGATGGGTTACATGTATATATTACTCGAAACTGTGCCAGTTTCAGTTTTTAAAAGATAATAACGATTACGTAAATAAACGATTTTCTGCTTCATGGTCATGCATTCAACATGGGACATACATTAACTAAACATAATGTTTGAATGGCTTGATCTGTACTTTCCAATATAAAGAAATAATTTCTAAAAAATATATAAAACAAATCCAATTATTTCGTTAAATGACAACTGACAAAGACTTAGAGTTCCTGAAGAGCATCCCCGATTTTCATTCTTAACGTAAAACACGTTTTCCTGACTTCTGTGGTGATATGATTTACAAACTTCCTTGGTCATACCACTTACATGCAATATTTATTAAACGTGTTTCAGCTATTATCAAAAGAGGTTATGATCCTATCAGTTTGCAACGCACTGCATGTTTATACTTACGATATATTGTCTATTAATGCTGCCTTGCTTATTAGAGAATATAACCTGGCGGGGATATCTTACACTGTCCCGTTTTATTATGATGAAGATAGAGTAAGAATGAGGTTTGGTGTATCCTAGAAACTGGCTTAAACACCGAGCGAACCGTTGCGAGGCGGTAGCTCTATTGTCAACCCGTTTGAGTTTGTGACGTCACATGTCATGTTTTGAATTTGTGTTGTTGTTTGTCTTAATGCGTGTTTTGGTTGACTGTGTTCAGTTAGAGCTACATTTCCTGTTCGACTTTTATACCTACTTGTCTCAATTAATTCATTTTCAAGTAATTGATAGAAGTATTATAGTAAAGTTCTTGTTTTAAAAACTCTTAATTCCTACTGTAACAAAATAGTATCCTCTGTGCAGATAATATCAGAAGAAATAGTAGACGAGCTCGAGGTTCATGCTAATAAAGATAAGTTATGTTCGTATTACATTGACGACGTATTAAATTATATCTTAGATATAAGATTGCAATTATGTATCTGATACAATAAAGTTCTAAGCTGCGCTATATAGTGGAATGAAACTGTGTGTAAATATATCTTGATAAAATGGTAAATATATCTTGATAAAATGGTAAATATATATTGATAAAATGTGTGTGGCACAGCACAGTTGATGTTTATAGCATTGTTACGTATGTCCGGGTCATGGATCAATATTATGTAATTGTGTTACATCTGGTCAATAACTCTAAAAGCATTCTAGGAGAAGCTGGATGGAAAGTGTTGCGAATATATCATTATTATACGTTTATGCCATTTTCTGTGCAGCCATGATAATTATGACGTATAACTTTGTTTTAAAAATAGAGTTTATCCTCACGGAAAACAGGGAACATTTCTTCTTATTTCTCTGATACTGCTTGGTCATTTAGACAGTGCACTTGTTTCCGTTTTATGGTTATACTCATTACGTTGCTATAATTTTGTAAATATGTTTTGTTTAATATCGTGCTTGATAAGGAGGGCCCCACGAAAAATCAGAATTTGTACTAACTGCGCACCTTTCCTAAAATAAAGTGTTTTGAGTTACATTAAATTCAGTTCTGTACCCTAAAAGTTAGGTGGGTGTGTATTCTACAGATTATATTGAACTTTGCATACACATATACGATTTTACAATACACCTCTATCGACAGTTTAAATATCAATTAGAAAGATTGTAAAACAATACATATGTTACAATTAATAAATCTAATACAGTGACGTTATTTTTGATTACACGTTCATCTTTTCTAAATGCACTTTGTTTTATTTTAAATTAGTTATTCAATCCTCCAGGTTTTAATATTTACAATATTCATTTTTAATGGTTAGCTCTCATTCTGGTCATCTGATATGTGCTAGTTTTAATAAGGTTGTTAAATGTAGTATCGTCAATCATCAATCACTTTTGTTTTTTAATTAATTAAAAAAAAATAATAATAATAATTAAACAATATTAATAACTGTTCTATTTTTGTAGAAAGAAATTACAATTATGCGTTTCCAGAGTGTTGCTATATTTTGTATTTGTGTCTGAATTGTACTAGTTGTGTCATGACGAAAACAGGGTAGCGAGACATAGCAGTCACTTTTCCGGCGACGGCGGCGGCCACACTTTAAAACAACTATTACTCAACAACCGCCGCTCGAATTTTTCTAAAACTTTGTCAGATGCTTTGCTGGGTCAAGGTACATTATCTAATTTCAAATTGATCAAGGTCAAGGTCATATTTTGCGTTATTTCTCAAAACGTAATCTTGGTTAGGTAACTTATCCTTGGTTAAATAACTTAACCTCAGTCAACTGTATGTGATTGCCTCATTTTCTTTGCTTGATACTTTGTCATATGTATTGTTGGCATTGGTGGACATCACTCAATGACAAAAATACCAAGGTCAAGGTCATATTTTGCTTATTTTTCCCAAACTTAACCTTGGTTAGATAACTTAACCTTGGTTAGGTAACTTAACCTTGGTTAGGTAACTTAACCTCAATTAACTTTTTGTGATTGCCTCACTTTATGTCTTTGATACTTGATCATATGTATTGTTGGCATTGGTGGACATCGCTCAATGACAAAAATTACCAAGGTCAAGGTCATAGTTTGCGTTATTTACCCCAAACTTTACCTTGGTTACGTAACTTAACCTCAGTTAACTTTATCTGATTGCCTCACTTCATGTCTTTGTTACTTGGTCATATGTATTGTTGGCAATGGTGGATATCGCTGAACGACAGACAATACCAAGGTCAAGGTCACGTTTTGCCTTATTTACCCTAAACATCAGTTTGATTAGGTAATAAGTTAACCTCAGTTAACTTTTTCTGATAACTTTAATTTCTTTGTTTGATACTTGGTCATATGTATTGTTGGCATTGGTGGACATCATTGGACGACACAAATTACAAAGGTCAAGGTCATATTTTGCGTTATTTTCCCCAAACTTAACCTTGGTTAGGTAACTTAACCTCAATTAACTTAATGTGATTGCCTCACTTTATGTCTTTGATACTTGGTCATATGTATTGTTGGCATTGGTGGACATCACTGAACGACAAAAGTTACCAAGGTCAAGGACATATTTTGCGTTATTTTCCCTAAACTTAACCATGGTTAGGTAACTTAACCTCAGTTAACTTAATGTGATTGCCTCACTTTATGTCTTTGATACTTGGTCATATGTATTATTGGCATTGCTGGACATTGCTGGACGAAAACAAATACTACGGTCAAGGTTATTTTCCCAGAACTACACCCTGGTTAAAACACTTAACCTCAGTAACTTAACTTCTCATGATTACCTCGCTTTTATTTGTTTGATACTTGGTCATATGAAAAGGTCTTGTCTTTTGTAGTGAAGTCGTAGACAAATGAGGGTAAGGGTGAGGTTTGGTGTAACCTAGAACCAGGTTTAAACCCATAGCAGCCTTTTTTTGCCCCTGACCATTCCAAGGGGGTTGTCCAATTTTCACCATTTTTTGTTTGGGATGTCATATCTTGCCTTTTATTCATATGTGTAGTTGTAGTTTGTTTCTGTGCGTGGTCATATTTGATTTTTTTACATGGCGGAGATTTCTTTATTTAAACTGTCCCGTTTTATAGGGATGACAGTAGGGTAAGTGTGAGGTTTGGTGCCCACTAGAACCTAGTGTGAACCCCGAGCGGCCTTTTCTGCCACTGACCGTTCCAAGGCGGTAGCCCTATTGTCAACCCTTTTGTGTTTGTGATGTCTTATTTGGCCTTTTAAAGTTAGCCCGTAAAGGGAGTCCGTAGCCGAGTGGTTAGAGTCTATGACTTGAAATCACTTATCACTCACGCTGTGGGTTCGATTCCTCATGGGCCGAGGATTCTTTATGCAAGCAAGCTATCCAGCTGGCTTGCGGATTGTCGGTGGTTCTATCCAGGTGCCCGCCCGTGCATGAAAGTTGCCCGGAAGCTGGAAAAGTAGACTTTGAGACTGCAATATTTTTTGTATTTATTGTGTTCGACGATTTCCAAATTTTTACTTTCATACTTCTTTATAGATCGCAGTAGCGTTGCCTGTGAAGTGTGGTGGCGGTAAAACGTCTCCCCGTGCTAGCTGTTATTCAGTCCGATCTTTACAGTATTCTCAAATACATGTGGTTTCTTACTTGAATTTCGAATAGGTGGTTCCACTACTCCAGCCTTTAAAGGTTCTAAGTATTGTTTAATCACCCTTAGGATATGTTGCCTGCTTTTTAATTTAGTCTTTTGGCTGTTACCTGTGATACGCAGGCTTCATAACTTCTGCTCCCAGCAAAATTTCATTTTGTTTATTTCGCCATTGCTTTCCCGTTTAGGGCAACAGCGTCATAGGCATTCCATCTTTGGGATAGCTCAAATTTATGTTCTTTTGGCATTTTAAATATTGAGTTCTGCTCAACCCGGGCTAGAGGTCGTGAACGGTAGCATGCACTTTTCACTACCGTTCATGAACAGTCTCAATCAAACCGATACTGCAGTATTGTTTGTATTGACTGTGTTCGTCGATCCAAATTTCTCCTTTCATACTTTTTGTCTCGCCTTTTCGAAGAAAAAAAGAGACATAGGTGTTGCTTTTCCGGCGGCGGCGGCGTCAACATTCAAATTTTGCGTTTATGTCATTTTCTCACAAACTTTATGCACTAGACCTTTCAAACTTTGCTTATAGTTGTATCATGAGTGGTACATCGCAACGTGACAAAACAAATGTGGAAGTGACCTTGACCCTCCAAGCAAAGGGCAGATAACTTACTAATTTTTAGGTTCAACTTTTGCGTTTAGGTATCTTTTTCACAAACTGGATGTATTAGACCTTTCAAACTTTGCTTATAGTTGTATCTTGAGTGGTTCATCACAACGTGGCAAATCAAATGTGGAAGTGACCTTGACCCTCCAAGCAAAGGGCAGATAACTTCATTTTTAGGTTCAACTTTTGCGTTTATGTCACTTTTTCACAAACTGGATGCATTGAACCTTTAAAACTTTGCTTATAGTTGTATCTTGAGTGGTACTTAAAAATGTGACAAAGCAAATGTGGAAGTGACCTTGACCCTCCAAGCAAGGGCAGATAACCTTATACTTTTTATCTTCAACTTTGGCGTTTAGGTCACTTTTTCACAAACTGTATGCACTAAGACCTTTCAAACTTTGCTTATAGTTGTATCTTGAGTGGTACATTGAAACTGTGGATGTGACCTTCACCATGCAAGCAACGGGCAGATAACTTTAATTGTTACATTTACATCACTTTCTCATGAACTAGAAATATGCACTAGATGTTTTAAACCTAATTTATAGCTTAATCTTTGGAAGAAAACATATTCTATTTTGACATAGTTGTGTCTTCGGTAGTCCATCTTTTTTTTTGGATGCCTGGATTTCATCTATGACCTTGACCTAGTTTTTGGAGCTGATGATTTTTAGCTCTACTGGCCAAAGGCCTTCATTTTACATCCGATCTTTACCAAACTTTACCAGATTGTTAATATCAATGTAAGCTCGCACAAAGAAGGATAAAAATATCGGACAGGGAAAGCAGCATTCAAGGACGACAGTCAACTACAAAACTCAAAAACAAACACGCAAACAGACAAACGAAAAGACAAAAGTAATAACAAATGCAAACGACATCACAAACACAAAAGGGTTGACAATAGGGCTACCGCCTTGGAACGGTCAGTGGCAAAGTAGGCCACTGGGGGTTTAAACCGGTTCTAGGGTGCAACAAACCTCACACTTACCCTACTGTCATCCCATTAAAACAGGACAGTGTAAATAAAGAAATCCCCGCCATGATCTAAACTCTAACCAACAAGGCAGCATCAATAGGCAATATAAGTAAAACACAAATATGCTCGTGTAAATATAATACAAAAAAACAATAGCCTAGAAAGCCACAATGAAGGTACTCATTGACTTGGTAGAAGCCAGAGCAGTAAGAGAATACACCATTAAGGGCACGACCAGAAAGAACATGGACAGACATCAAACGCCACCGTCCCAATGGGCTTTAGGTAGGCGTCATCATGGGGTCCACAGCCTGTCCGGTCATCGTACAATTAAAGAGGAAAGCATAGTGGCGAACTGTAAAAGGGTCCACCACCAAGCATGCAGTACGTTTCAAAATGATAGGGTCATAACCTCTTTTGATAAACTGTTTAACACGTTTAACAAAGATAGTATGAAAGTGATCATGACCATGAGTCTTACGAAGTTTATAAATCACATCACCATAGAAGTCAGGTTGTGATAGTCCTTGTCGCAGAAGAGTCCTTAAATTACATTTATATTTGGAAAGAAGATCATGGTTACGATAATAAAATTTTGGAAAGGTTTTACGAATTTTATGGTAACGGTAACCCTGATTGAGTAACTTTTTAGTTATACAAAGATTACGAATATTAAAGTCCTCAACTCGAGTACAAGCTCTAGAAAAACGAATAAGTTGAGACCGATACACCCCATAAGAAGTTGCTCGGGGAACATCCCCATCCAAGTGGGGATAATTAACAATGTCAAAATTAAAATCATCTCTCTTGTCATAGATTTTGCTAAATATTTTACCATTTTCAATCGAGAGATCTAAATCCAGAAAAGAAGCGTTATTATCAGATATATTTTCTTTATTAAGCCGAAGTTCTTTAGGATAAATACTATGAACCATAGTTGGAAAGAAAGGGTTGTCAATGTTCAGTATGTCATCCAGATACCGAGAGGTGTCATTAAAAGCTTCAATAACATCTGCCTGGGTATCTGGTGAAAGACTTAACATGAAATCCCTTTCATAGCAAAATAAAAACAAATCTGCGACAAGTGGTGCACAGTTCGTACCCATAGGGATACCAACAATTTGTCTTTAAACGGTGGTACCATACCTGACGAAAATATTATCTAATAGGAAGATGAGTGCTTCACAAACTTCATAGCAAGTCCACATAGTATAATTGTCTAAACTAAAATATTATTACATGCCAAAAATGTAGTATTTTCTCTATCGAATGTTTTTTGAATAAGAGAAATTAGCTTGTCTTTAATCAGATGATGTGGTAAGGTTGTATATAGTGTATATAGTGTAGAGAAGTCATAAGTACTTATTGATGAAACTTGACCTTTATTGAAAATTTTATCAAGAACGTCTCCTGAATTTTTTATAGACCAAAATAAATTTATCCCAGAGTTTTCATAAGTTTTATCACAATATAGTTTAACGTGATCTTTAACTGCAGTGAGACAAGAAGTTAAAAGTTTGGAGATGTTTGTTGTGGTGCAGGCACTAGAATTAGAAATAAAGCGAGCCTTATACGGATTTTTATGTAATTTAGGAATCCAGTACATGGTAGGCAGTTTATTTTGATTATCGCTTACACCGGCCTTGAAGTAGTGCACCGAGTGATATGTGCGGAAACAACATCATCCTCAGTAGAATTAACTGGAGTATACGAATTGGTGCTGCCGAGTTCCAGAGATAAAACATTGACGTAATGTAGACGTCAAACAATAATTACATTATTAGCTGCTTTATCTGAAGGAACTAAAACAAATTTATTATGAAATTCCTGAACTCCCGATTTTAGATTACGAAAGAAAAACCTAGGTCTCGGAGATAGTAAAGAGGGGTTAGCATTATAAAAGTTAATACGTGTATCTATAATTTTAAGAATAGACTTTTTCCAAGTAGAAAGCCAGTTTGGGTCCGCATGTTCTCTACGACACCATTTTATACTAAAATCTTCAATGGAGTGGGCGATCTGGGCACGACAGGCATTAAAATCAATAGTTGAAGGTAATCTATATTTAGGACATTTCGAAAACAAATGCCGAATACGTTTATCAACAATATCAAAATTACCAGTGATGACATGACCTGCTGGAGCATAGCAAAATGTTGATGTGTTGCATTCACATTCCTTAGGAGTATTAAGTACTATATCAAGGTCAGAAACTATTTTGTTGTAATTGAAAATATTTCTAATAGGCTTTTTATACTTATAACAAATTACAGGACTTTGGGAATTTTTGAAATATTTGGGATAGAATCAACTACATGAGTATCCCGAAAATTACTAGGCATGTCAATGAAATCAATACCTGTATTAATATATAGTAGTTTTAGAAAATGCCTGACGTGATCAGACTCCTTGTCGATATGGGGTCGGAGAACATGTTGTGTGTAGCTTTGAACTATGGAAGCAGTGTTATACAAGGGATCTGTGAGAATGAAAATTTTGTCGGCTTCCTCGTCGATCAACTTTAGTGAAGAAATAGACAAAGAGGTAAGCCGTGAAAGCATAGAGTGCTTTCCAGACTGTTTAAAAATAGTATGTAAATCAGCGACAGAAATAATTACACGCGATTTACGTTTGATGTTACCATTACGCCTAAGACCATGAGTCCTAGATTTACGCTTTCGAATAGAAAATATAGAAAAATTGTCAATATTAGGATCTTTAGAAATATTTCCTTCTTGGTAAATATTGTCATTAAGGCCGAGTGGATAAGGTGTCTGTAAGTTTTTCATCCACTTAAGTTCTGCAATGTGTCTAGCTTTTATTTTGAAGTTTTTAGTAGCATCATTATCAAAAAATAAATATTCAACCGGTTGAACAGTTACGTAATTAAAATTATGACCTGACTGACGAAAGTATTGGTACAAGTAATTTTTTTAACTTTTTAGGATTACTTGCATTATATTTGTGTTCACGAAATAGAACTTTTAAGGATCGACATGTTTGTACAACATATTGTATACCGCAAAGTGGTGCATTTCAAGTCAGAATATAAATGACGTGAGTAGTACGTCAATCACCATTTGAAGCTAGACATACATTAAACAATCTACCATTAACAGCTGATTTAATGGTGGACTTGCACAATAAATAATTGCAACAACTGCACCTCTTAGCATTGCACTTATAAAAAGAGGGAAACACCCTGCGTCTTGAATGAACTAAATGATTTCTGAAAGGAGACTTTAAATGGTATTTCCTCAAAACAGGTGATCCTAGAGGAGTTACGGAAACTTTTGAGCCATTATTAAAAATCCTAGTAATATTATTAGAAGGAACATGAAACGAGGTTGCCGAATGAAGATTTAAAGGTGTCAGGCGTACATATGGTTTTGTTCTAAGAAATGAAGAGTTATTTTGTGGAATTTGTATTGATGACGTAGAGTGTAACCGAAGAGGTGAAAGATTTATTTTTAAAGTTTTAGCTAAAAGACTCATAATTGTTTTTATGGAAAGTAATACCATTCTGTGAAAAGCGAAATAAGGGCCAATAAGTATTTATTAGAGATACGAAATAGAATCGTATCAAAGATCCATAAGAAATAATATTAGTAAACTTACGGACTGTTAAAAGAGGTCCAAAACTCACGTCAGTGTCTAATGCAAGATAATGAAGAAAGTTAAGGAAAACCCTAATAAAATGGGCCAAAATGTCGATGAGCACAAAACCTTCAACGCGGTATAAGAAACACACGTGTTTAAGGAAAACTGGATCAATGAATGTCATACAATCCCTGTAGGATGTAAAAATAACAATATTGATTGGAGTTTGAAAACTAGCCAGATCGGACCAATAAAAGCGGAGTTATGGCCGTTGATTTAGTTAAAAATGCTCTATTTTGCCGCCTTAATACGATAGGGCTTTCACTTTACCAAACTTTACCAGATGTTTTTCCTTCTTTTTTTTATTATTAGTACTTTTTTTTTTTTTATTAGAAATATATTTTTTGTTTAATATATATATATTTTTTTTTTTTTTTTTTTTTATAATTTTTTTTTTTTTTGTGTTTTAATTTTTGTTTCATTCTTTGTTTTTTCAATTTGTATTTTTTTTTAAAAAAAAAACAACATTTTTTTTAATTTTTAATATATTTTTTTTTACTTTTTCTTTCTTTTTCTTTTTTTTTTTACTTTTTTAATTTTTTTTTTAATTTTTTTTTTTAAATTTTAATTTTACTTATTTCAGTTTTTTTTTTGTGTGTTAACGCCGTGTAGGAAGCATTGTTGTGCCTACTGCATTTTTTTCCGGTTCGTTGATTTTTGATGGAGTTACGGCCCCTTGACATTTTTTTTTTTAATTTTTATTATTTATTTTTTTACTTTTTCTTTCTTTTTCTTTTTTTTTTTAATTTTTTACTTTTTTTTTTACTTTTTTTTTTTAAATTTAAATTTTACTTATTTCATTTTTTTTTTTTGTGTGTTAACGCCGTGTAGGAAGCATTGTTGTGCCTACTGCATTTTTTTTCCGGTTCGTTGATTTTTGATGGAGTTAGGCCCCTTGACATTTTTTTTTAATTTCTTGTCGGCGCTACTCCTCCTAAACGCCTTCTTGGATTTTGACGAAACTTGGCAGGAAGCATTGGTAAGATGTCTAGTTGTGTATTTGTTCCAGTTTGCTGATTTATGATGGTGTTATGGCACTTTGACCTTTTTACCTTAAATTTCTTGTCGGCGCTACTCCTCCTAAACGGCTTGATGGATTTCAATATGATGTCTAGTTGTGCAAAGCATGGTATATCTATGGAATTTTGGACAAGTTCAAAAAACCAGCTAGATCTAGTTCGTAACGACAGGTTATGGCCCTTGATTTGTTGAAAAATGCTATATGTATTTTCCTATTTTATGAAATTTCATTCATAGAAGAAAGTGGGACAAATTAAAAAATGCCCATGCCAGACTAGACACAGCAGACTTATTGCCCATGATTACCAGGTGAGCGATCTAAGGCCATCTGATCCCTTTTGTTTTTGCAATGTTTTAAAAAACAACTGATGGGAATTTTATGTCGACAACCCTTGATATAAGAGCCGTTTTAGCCGGTAGAGCATCCACAGGCCCTCTTGGGCCTCTTGTTTTTAATAGAATGGCATTTTGTTTTTAAACAAATGCACTTAAATGTCATCTCAGCAAACGGCAAACTCGATTGTTTTTAGTTACTAAAATGTTTACAAACTTTCATCTAAGCATCATTGACCTTTTTATTTTTAAGTCCAGCCCTCGTTAGGCGAGACATGTGAATCCACGGATTTCTTGTTCATCTGATCTTTACCAAACTTTACCAGATGTTTTGCCTTTTTTTCTTTATTATTAGTAAATATATATATATCTTTTTTTTTTGATAGATATATTTATTTATTTTATGTATTTTTTTTTTCTTTTAACTTTTTTTTTTTTGTTTTTTTATTTTTAACTTTTTTTTAATTTTCAAATTTCATTTTTTTTTTTTTTTTGGGCCAGCCCATGTTAGGCTAGACATGTGAATCCATGGATTTCTTGTTTCTTAGCTGTTGGTGCGACTATAAAATACAATTTAATGCAGTACTCTATGTAGGCTTTCTAATATTTACAAGATTCCAATAAAATGGTTAGTCATCTGATGTGTGCTACTTGCAGATATGTTTCTGTGTTTGTTTTTTGTTGACTGTGGTCTTTGAATGCTTCTTTTCCTTCAATTGTCTGTCACTTATGTTTTAATTAACATTTTGCTGACATTTGCAGAACCACAAAACAGCCATTTTTTTCTAATAAAGTCAAATTGCGTGGGCTTGAGATTGGAATGAGCACATTATTACAGACTGGATGCTATTAAAACTTAATGACTGTTTTTGTTTTTAGCTCGACTATTCGAAGAAAAGGAGATCTTATGTAATCCCCACTTGTCGGCGTTCGCGTTGTCGTCGGCGTCCCACATCAAGGTTCGCGTGTAAACTGTGTCTTCAAGTCTAGATCTCTTACATTTCTTATCCTAGTACAACAAAATTTGGCCATGAGCTTCTGTAACAAGATTGACCAAGTGGAGACAACTCACCAAGGGAGAATCAAGAATAAATAAATTTACAAATTTATTTACAACAAGATGAATATATATACAAATGAATACAAATGACAAAGTAGAAATATCAAAGTTTTAAATCATGTTTAAAATGTACACTGCACGTTAGATTAACTGTTCGGTTTTAATCAGACTAAATATCTGATATCTGTATTTATGAGATATGTATACTATATCAAACGCTATCTTATCTCTCAAAGCTATATCTAGCTGAGTCCTTCCGGTACAGTTCCCGGCACTAACACTTCACTCCCGCGTTATATTGCAATCCCGTCCTTAGCGGTTGCTCTTCGTCCCGGTACCACACATACTTCCGGTGACGTAATCCACACGCGACGCCCACTCGCACGATCCTCTCCGGCGATGGCCCAAGTCCCGGTATTACAAATCCGGTGACGTTATCTGCGTAGCTATCTGCGTAACCAGGCCCTCTTGCCTAGCGTCTCCGTGGTTACCGTCTGGTCTGTCGCCCAAAAAGCGAATGCTGTCGTTCCCGCGTCCTATGACGGCGTTCCCAACCTACGACCCCGTAGACCACGCTCCCGACCATACGCTCTACATGCTCTACGCTCCTAGCGTATACGTACGCTCCTAGCGTATACGGCTACAAAATATATACCCAGTCTTACAATGTTATCACAACATGTATTTTGTAATAGCGCTAAGGTATCACCATACCTAATACTGATTGCAAAGCAATCTTTATTCAGAATGAATAAACCCGAATTATAAATCTTCTTCGAATATACATTATTCTAAACTTTAACAAAACGTGTGAAACAATTACAGATGTAATTTATCGACAATGAACTCTCACATTTCTAAATGTAACGCAAAACTTACAACATAATAATTCAACCATAGACTGAATGAATAATTGGTTTTACATCCCGTTAACACATTATAGGCTATAATGGTACAGCGACCTTAAGAGTGATTGAACAATAATGACAATATGATAACCAACCTCAGAGAGATTTATACCGCACAATAAACAATAACCGTTTATGCAATAACGTAATGACAATTAGAAACCTCCGTAGAAAAAGTACATACAATCTGAATCGCGTATTCCATTTACTATCTACAGAACAACTGGCATTATCAATAGTGTTAGTATATGCCCCAATAATCTTATCAGACAATAATTTGCTAAAATAGTCTGACGTTTGAAAACGTACAAGAATTAAAGACAATAACCTGTCTATGGCTTTTACCGGCAGATTTTAACTTCAGAACAACAATTTAAATATGACAATAATTTACAACAAATAAAATAGATTTGACTTACCCTTTGCCGTAATGATATTGGCCACTGACTACTCTGGATAATGTCTTGTGATCCTGTGACAAGTTCTTACGATTTCGACACCCATATATACAGTCTCTACACGGATACCTGGTAAAACACGCAATCCATGCAAATGTCATGTTACTCGGACTGCACGTAGTGTCGTAATAAGAATTCTATACATTTATTAGGCCCGTACTGGTAAATACTGTCAAATTTACTCATAATACACAGCTTGTAAAATCATAACTTTTCTTAATAGTTGATGGATTTTGATGAAATAAACTCCAAAACAACTTATTCTTTATCAATAGAATGAATCTAGTAAAATATCATTATTAGATATAGGCATCGATTAAAAGTGATGCGCTTGGCAAAAATCTACCAAAATTCCTATTCAAAATCAGGGAAAATGAGGCCCCGACAAACTCAGTTAAAAATTCTAAGTAAATATGCACTCATTTTGTTACAGCTTCCTTATAGCATTATCTTAAGGGCTGCTTAAGTAATTTTGGTTCCTATAACCCCTGGGGTCCCATGGAACCCAAATTCCCAAATAAAAGTGTCTATTTCACATCAAATGTTGCGTGTAAGCTGTGTTTACAGGTCTATATCTGTTACATTTCTTGTCCTAACTCAACTACTTCCCACTTCCCCCGCCAGCCTTCCCCTCCCCTTTCCACTCGAAACTGGATTTTGTTTTTCTTTTTTTGCCTTTTTCTGTTTTGTTTGGTCAATTCTTACACATAGCTATGTTGTTTCCCCTCTATCCTCCCGCCGACTCCCAATCCCACCCACCACTAGAAACTGGATTTTTTTCACCTATTTCTGTGTTGTTTTGGTCAATTCTTACACATAGCTATGTTGCCCTCTCCCCCATCCCCGCCCCCACCCCACCACACTTTCCCCGCCAGTCTTCCCCACCTCCGTCCACTCGAATCTGGATTTTTAGTTTTTAGTTTTTTTTTTACATATTTCAGTGTTGTTTTGTTCAATTCTTATACATAGCTATGTTGTTTCCACTCCATCCCTCGCCCACCCCCATCCCCCACCCACCACTAGAAACTGGATTTGTTTTACCTATTTCTGCGTTGTTTTGGTCAATTTTTACACATAGCTATGTTGCCCCCCCACCTCCCCCGCCAGCCTTCCCCTCCCCACTCCACTCGAAACTGGATTTTTAGAATTATTAGTTGTTTTTTTTACATATTTCTGTGTTGTTTTGGTGAGTTCTTACACTTAGCTATTTTGTCTCCCATCCCCCACCCTACCACTCTCCTCCCCCCCCCCCCAACCACTAGAAACTGGATTTTTTTGTTTACGTATTTCTGTGTTATTTTAGTCAATTCTTACATATAGCTATGTTGTCTCCCCCCACCCCACCCCCGTCCAAGCCCCACCCACCACTAGAAACTGGATTTTTTGTTTGTTTTATTACCCATTTCTGTGTTGTTTTGTTCAATTCTTACACAGTTATGTTGCCTCTACCTTCCCCCGCCTGCCTTCCCCTCCCCCTCCCACTCGAAACTTTTTTGAATTTATTTATTTGTTTCTTTTACATATTTCTATGTTGTTTTGGTTAGTTCTTACACATAGCTATGTTGTCTCCCACCTCCCATCCCCTCTCCACCACTAGAAACTGGATTTTTTTTTTACATATTTCTGTGTTGTTTTGGTCAATTCTTACACGTAGCTATGTTGCCCGCCCACCTTCCCCCACTCGAAACTGGATTTTTTGTCAACATATTTCTATGTTGTTTTGGTCAATTCTTACACATAGCTATGTTGCCTCCCCCAGCCCCGCCCCCCACTCCCGCCACCACCCCCCACTAGAAACTGGATTTTTTATTTTTATTTTTTTCATATTTCTGTGTTGCTTAGGACATTTTTACACATATAGCTATGTTGCACCCCTTATCCCCCTATCCACGCCCCCACCCACCCGAAACTCTATTTTTTATTTATTTTTTACATATTTCTCTTTTGTTTTGGTCAATTCTTACACATATGTAGGTATGTTTCCCACCACATAACCCATCTCCCCTCCAACATCCCCTTAAGTCGAAACTCTATTTTTTTTACATATTTCTGTGTTGTTTTGGTCGATTCTTGCACATGTAGCTATATTGCCTCCCCACCCCTCATCCCCAACCCACACCCGTAACATACCCACTTGAAACTCGATTTTGTTATTATTATTGTTTTTTTACATATTTCTCTGTTGTTTTGGTCAATTTTACACATATAGCTATGGCACCCCCACACCCCCATCCCCCAACCATCCCACCACCCCATCAGCACCACCCGAATGTTTTTTGTTGTTTGTTTACATATGTCTGTGTTGTTTTGCTTAATTAAATCTACATTTATGGACTCCCCTCACATGGAGGACAGGGGGAGGGGAATTATTTTTATTATATCTTCCATTATTTGCATATTAAATTTTTAGTTTGAACGCAATTATTTACATATAAAACAGTTAAAATTACATTCAGATACACAGATGAAATATCAATATAAAAACTGAAATGAGACCACAATAAAAATTGCCAGATATCTCTTCCCTCCCCGAGTTGCCTTTCAACCACAAATTTCTTTAAAATGACAGCAATTTTTGATTTCTTACACTGCCCCAAATTTTATTACAATTTGTATGAGATTCTAACAATAATTTTATATCGGCACGAGTTTCTATACGCGCCCCGGCCCCCTACCCCACCCCTACATTGTTTTAGCCTTGTTTTCTGATGGTATATACTGACTATATAATGTAGTATTCTTTGAAAAATCGAATAGTCGAGCTGCGTTGTTCTCCGACAGCTCTTGTTATAGGTTGGAATTACATTTCTGAGTTTCCAAAGTGTTATTAGATTTTGTATTTGTGTTAAATTATGTCGAGGAAAAACAAAAAAGTTAACTTACATTTCTTTCTTAATGAAGTCGTAGACAAATCGAGCTTTAAGAAAATTGAACACGCCTACAGACATTATTATTAATGGAAAAAACACTGTTCGCGCTATTTGTGTTATTTTAGCAGCTAACACGTAAATCGATATATATATAAACATAATATCAGGCGATCCAGGACATCTTGTCAAATAATTTAATAAATTTGCAACCTCAAAAAAACAGCTTATGATAAAACGAACTAATATCCATAACATCAGTTACAGTGTATCAGATCTAAATCTGCATATAATTCAGTTTATTTCCATAGAAATCTAATTTAATTCTATATTTATGTTTCTCCGTTTACATATTTCACACCACAAATAATTTTCCCATATGGTTACAGCCTTTTCCAACAGCTGAGCTTCAAAAGGGTATGATAGTGGACCGTTGGAAACGGCCGAACACGATAAATACGTAGTATTGCCGTCTTGGTTCGATTGAGACGGTAGTGAAATATGATTGCTACCGTTTACGCCCCCTAGCCCCGGGTTGAGCAGAACTCAATATTAATAAAATCAAGAGAGCAAAATGTTAGCCAACCCAAAGATAGCATGCATACGGCGGTGGACTTGCCATATTTACTGCCATTATTCCATGTCCAGCAGTGTATGGTCCCAATATCTAACAAAATGCTATGCCCCGAAGAGCGAAATAAACATAGTGGAATTTAGTTCAAAGCTGAGAAAATACCTTGTTGTAGTTTTATATCTTCAGTATAGCAAAGACCAGTAATTCAAAATAGTAAAATGCGTAAGTTGGTCAGGGTTCGCTCATGTTTATGTGACCCCTATGCAAAATGAGAACTGCATATAGCTGAATATGTGGTACTTCGGTCCAACACTTCTGAAATTAAAATGAAACCTCTTATCAACAGGGGATTTGCTGTACCATCTGTCGTTTACACTGCTGATGTATGATGTATGCTTAAGTAAAGAAAACACTAGTTTTCAAATTACAAATTGCCTAAAATAAAACAAAAATAAGTATAAAAGTCGAACAGGAAATGCAGCTTTCACAGAACACAGTAAACCCCAAAACACGCAAAACGATAAACATGAATGGCAATATTAATAAGGAATAAATCCATATGACGTCACAAATACAAAAATGGGTTGTCAATAGGGCTACCGCCTTGGAACGGTCAGTGGCAAAAAAAGGCCGCTTGAGGTTTAAACTGGATTCTAGGGTGCACTAAGCCTCACACTTACCCTACTTCATCCCTCTAAAACGGGACAGCGTAAAAAAAGATATCTTACACATATATATATGTATGAACTATTCTCTAACCAACAAGGCAGCATTAACAGGCAATATAAGTAAAACACAAACATGCTAGTAATATATAAATACAAAGAAAACAAAAGCCTAGACAGCCACAAAGAAGGTACTCACTGACTTGGCAGAAGCCAAGGCAACGAGAGAATAAATCATTGAGGGCACGACAAGACAAAATTGGAGACAAACATCAGACTTCACCGTTCTTTTCGGCTTTTGTTTTGGCCTTTAAAAAAAGAGTATGATAATGGACCTCTGGAAACGGCCGAGCACGACACATACGAAATATTGCAGTCTCGGTTTGATTGAGACTGTTCATGAGCGGTAGTGAAATATGCTAGCTACCGCTCACGCCCTCTAGCCCCGGATTGAGCAGAACTCAATATTCATAAAATCAATAGTACAAAATTTAAACCATCCCGAAGATGGCATGCATATGGCGGTGGACATGGAGTATACCACTTCCCCATGTCGTACGGCGTATGGTCCCAGTATCTAATAAAATATCAAAAATCCGTTATTAATAATAGACGAACGGTTAATAGGGGTCCAAAACTCAACGCAAGCGTCTAATTCAAGATCGTAAGGAAAAGTTAAGAAAACTCCTATTAAAATTGGCTAAAATGTCGGTGAGAATTGAAATATTTTCTGTTTTCCTTTTGTCTCTAGGTCCGTGAGCCCACAGAAGATACTAGAGGTTTGAGACCTAAATGCGTTTGCCTAACGTGTTGCCAGTAAATATAAACGAAATATTATGAAAGGAGACATTTGGAAATCGTCGAACACGATAAATACAAAACATATTGCAGTCTCGGTTTGAGACTGTTCAAATGCTTATGTTTCTGTTAAGTTTTGTTAATGCTACATTACCTGTTCGACTTTCATACCTACCGTTATAATCTGAAAACTATTGTTTGGGGCGCTTGTTTCAGCCAAAGTTTTTTTGGACTTTTAAGATAAAATTAATCTACTACCTAAATAAGATGTATATCAGTGAAACAGAGATTTTTAATGGTAAATAAAAATACCCTAAACCTTTGGCTGAAACAAGCGCCCCAAACAATAGTGAATGCCACTCATACATGTTAAGAACAACGAACAAAATCCCCTATGATTGGTCATTAGCCCACGCAAGCAATACCTAGACGGCTGGATATACGATGTGACACGCAGCTATAAAGCAATAGTTAAATACATAAAACACGCCATTAGCTAAATTAGCTTAGGGAAATTATCAGGGGAGGATTTCCTGTGGTGTAGATCCACGTTTCTTCTAATGACAACTATATATGTTACGTATTTTGCGTAGGAAGGTATTGTATTTATAACATGAGACGTTGATATCTTAAATAGCACATGATTAACTGTAATATGACATCGACTGTGATTTGTTTAACTCACATGAGCAGCTCTTTTGTCGTCGCAAATAGACAATAATATAAGAACATTCATCATTGACTTCTAAAAACGCTTTTATTGAAATAATGCTTAAAAAAACATCACGATCTAGACAATGACACATTTCAGACAACGTATATATATTGGTGGATGACATCGATTTCATGAATATAAGAGTATATCTTAATAAATTATAAGTCAGAAAACCGATTTTAATCGTTGTTTTGTGTCTTGCATTTGTTGAAAGCGGTGTTGGAAAGCCTAGAAATAAGACTCGATTTTGACATTTCCAATGAAAAACGTTTTCAGAGGCAAGACACACACTACGTTAATACTATAAGTACATCATTTACTGCTTGGAAAATACTATTTATCGAGCGGTTCATACACCTAAGCAAACTGGAAGAATCGAATAAAACATGTTTGTTTTTTAATTGTAATTGCCATGTGTTGGGTGTAAAACACGCTTCACTTGTGGAATAGATCGCGGAGTGAACGATGGCTTGCATGACATCTGAAAAGACTTTCATGGCGGGAATTTCTTTATTTACACAGTCCCGTTTTATTGGGATGACAGTGGCGTACGTGTGAGGTTTTGTGCACCCTACAACCTGGTTTAAACCCCCAGCAGTCTTCTTTTGCCACTGACGGTTCCAATGCGGTAGTCTTCTTGTCAACCCTTTTGTGTTTTTGATGTCTTATTTGGCCATTTATTCATCTTTAAAGTTGTTCTTTCTTTCTGTGTCTGTTTGTGGTTGACTGTCGTCCTTGAATGCTACTTTTCCTGTTCGACTTTTATACCTCATTACGTGGTCCCGCCTTAATTCCATTAAGTGATGGGAAAGTTTATATTAGCAGGATTTTATAACGGATATTTCGACAATAAAACACGTATATAAACATGTTTTATTGGTGGAAAAAATGCGATAACCTGTTTAAAATTACCTAGTAAATGTTCTAATTTTACATTAATTAATAAGACTAAATTATGGTTTCATTTCATATCCCAGCCAACCCCGTTTTCGCTTCTTCGAGAAGGGGTTGGATGGGGTATAAAAGTTAATATTCGGACCACGTAATTTAATTGGAGAGTCCAGTCACTTCAGCTTGTTACTTTCAAGATCTGTACGTGACGGTAAAGTTGTTATTTTTATTGATGCAACCGATATATATCATGTGCCATCTAGTTTAGTCAGAACCAATACATAAACTAGGGGGTTATTATAGGTGACTCCCCTGAACGTGTTTGAATACATATGCACGTAAATCTTGTCTGTCACCGACAACTTCAATGCCAGTATAGTCCATTACATGTCCGAGTATTAACTTCCATACCCCATCCAACCCCTTCTCCAAGAAGCGAAACCGGGGTTGACTGGGGTTTGAAATAAAACCTTAATTTCGTTTAAAAAGTTTGCATATTGTAAAATTAAAACATTTAATAGGTAATTTTAAACAGGTTATCGCATTTTTTATAGTAAAAGATGTGTTTTATTGTCGAAATACCCGTTATAAAATCCTACTAATATAGGCGTTCCCATGGAGTTAAGGCGGGACCACGTAATGCAGTGTGTTTCTTAAATGAGAAGAATGGTCCTATAGGTACCACACCATCAAAACGCAAAAGGCTCGTTAAAATTAAAATAATTCATAACTCGTTTCATAAATCTTATATGAAATGGGAACTCGTTTAAGATCCTCTGTATTACGCGGACGAACTCGTGCATATAGTTCATTACAAATCTAATAATGAATGAATGATTGCTGTTTTACGGCACGTCGACACATAAATAGATCATATTGTGCGCAAAAACTGATGAAATATGAAGAAATGATGTAGTAATTAAAAGATAATGTAACTGTATAAAGATAAAACTATTTACAAATATGGTATGATATGTTAGTAATATAAACTATACATGTAAATCAACAAATGCCCGTCAGCGGGTATATAAACAAGTAAATATACTGAAAGGATAAAGAAACGCAGGGTAAACTTTGAAGATGATTCTAGGTAAGATGTCGAGTATAATGTTCAATATTTTTAAGTAAGAATGAAGATTAATGCATGCAGAACAAACTTCAAAAACAATGATTTGTGTCTGGTAAGTGATTTAGGAGTAATTGAAGGGAATTGAAGGGGACCCCCTGTAATGTGAAATCGAAATGGACTGATGCTGGGAACTGGCTCGTCAATACCCGTGGTAAGTGATTTAGGAGTAATTGAAGGGAATTGAAGGGGACCCCCTGTAATGTGAAATCGAAATGGACTGATGCTGGGAACTGGCTCGTCAATACCGGGTATTGACGAGCCAGTTCCCAGCATCAGTCCATTTCGATTTCACATTGGTATTGACGAGCCAGTTCCCAGCATCAGTCCATTTCGATTTCACATTACAGGGGGTCCCCTTCAATTCCCTTCAATTACTCCTAAATCACTTACCAGAGGGTATTGACGAGAAGTTCCCAGCATTAGTCCATTTCGATTTCACATTACAGGGGGTCCCCTTCAATTCCCTTCAATTACTCCAAAATCACTTACCAGACACAAAATTGTTTTTGAAGTTTGTTCTGCATGCATTAATCTTCATTCTTACGTACGAACGGGGGGATATACACGGTATTGACGAGCAAGTTCCCAGCATCAGTCCATTTCGATTTCACATTACAGGGGTCCCCTTCAATTCCCTTCAATTACTCCTAAATCACTTACCAGACACTGTTTTTGAAGTTTGTTCTGCATGCATTAATCTTCATTCTTACTAAAAAATATTGAACGTTATACTCGACATCTTACCTAGAATCATCTTCAAAGTTTACCCTGCGTTTCTTTATCCCTTCAGTATATATATAAGAACATATTATAATGATTTATATAGTCTGATTTCTTTCAAGAAATATAAAACAAGACTAAAATGTATAGTATCAAATAACTCTTTCATAATATTAACATTGTAGTATCTTTGCCGCATAGGATTAAACTCTACACATTCCAACAAGATATGTTTGATCGTTAACGGTGCTCACATATGCATATACACAGGGTAACCAACATTACTTCACTGCAATTGTTGTATATATTTCTGTCACGTTTTTCGGTGTTTAAGTAACATTTACTCGCACTAGTTTTAATCTGTTCAATGCTCCCCATGTTAAGAAACGGGAGGATAATTCATTTCTTGTACTTTGGGTAATCCATCATTTTCCTCGAGATATATAGTCTTGCTTTTGTTAAGACCGACCAGGTTGATGTATTATAGTATCTTTACATTGCGTGTTTGTATATTTTGATATCCTGCTATTGTAGATGCATGAGGTTCTAAGTACTTAACTACGAAGATATCGTTCACTTTTGGTCAGGGTGGGAGAAATTAACGGAAATCTGGAATAAATCGTGTGTTTTACATTTTGTTTTAGGTAAAAAGACATTCCCGTGTATTGGAGTCAATCCTCCGATTACGAAAAAGAACCATATGAATTTATCAGTTAGTTAGACCAGGTACCTGGATCCTATGCATCCTTCTTCTCTTTATCTTTGATTTCGGAATGAAAATCATTATATTTAGGAAATAAAAGGTAGGTAAATAGTATACTGCGTTTATATTTTGTTATTTACGCCACTGTTGGTCAACTGATTTTTTAAGTCGCACTATCTAGAAAAATGAAATATTGCGCAGTCACCATTTTGGTGTTGGGCTGTCAATAAAATTACATGTAAACATGGGGGGTCAGAATGATTGTTTGCATTTGCGAAGCTTAGAGGATGGCTACGCGAAGTTTGCAAACAGATTCAGGAGCTTCCGTATTCATTCTATTCAATCATATCAGGTATGAATCATATAGAAAGTCATAAAAAATCTAGAATCATATTTGACGTCTAGTACCCCTGAAATGCACAGTATAATGTGTGAAGTCCATAAATAACTCAATTAAAATTCAATTACAACATAAGTTTAGCCCAGAGCTCCAAATACTCGTGATTCCACGAAAATAGCATACTTTAATCACTAACGAACCAGCTATTATTACTTTATGGTCCTTGGCCATTATCAAGTCCATTCTTGGTGGCTTTGAAATAAAATACCGCTTAAACCGGTACTAAAAAGTATCAGAGGTGTTTCACCTGTTCTTACCGCTCATAAACAGACTCGATAAAACCATATCTGCTATGTTTTTATATAGTTTACCTGATATCCAAGACATATTCGCTTATGTGTATAGCCCGAGTGCCTCATTAAGTAAATAGCATAAATCACGCAATATGTGCATTCATTTTATTAGCTTAATATCTTAAAGGTTATGTGCGGGAATTACTCCAACATCATTTCTATTATTTGTTTCAATTAAAAGCAAAAACCAGGAAATACAATCTATGTTGATAAATAAAGAGTGTGTGACACATCTAATTAAACTTCATTTCTTGTGTTTACCACTTTTATTCAGTAAATGGGTATGTATATGGATGTCACTATTGAAAAGATGCAATAATTAAATTATGAATTATTTATGGGAAATAGTGCCACCTCTCACTTTAGTGGTCATGATTTCATTTTCAACTTTCGTTAGATCCTTTGTTTCTATCATTTAAAGCTACACAGTCCCTATTTTAACTGGTAATAACTCATGAATATGAATAAGTCACGTGTGAAGTTGTTTCAAATCGACGAATACCCCAACAGTCGGTATATAAGGCAGAAATTGATGCGTACAATTTCACATTTTTATTTAGCCTCCGTACAGGCAACATCGATAAATAAAAGGCTTCAGAATATATGTGATAAAAAAATAGTTGCCCGGAACGGGATTTGAACCAAAGCCTTGCACTTTTAAGTTTTGAAGGATGTACGCTGAACCACTAGACCACGGCTATTTATTGGTATAGTGTAGCATTTTCAACAGTAAATAGGCATAACGTAATAACTACACAAACTCATCAAGCGCTAAATAACAAGTCGAGATATAGTTGTTTTGAGGCAAGTATTTGTTTCATATTGATAACATACAGTAGTACACCAGGCAATGTTAATTTACACGTGCGACAATATGGACTATATATTTATTGATCCATCTTGAGTTGCATTCAAATATGTTATTTTGCCTCATAATAAATGGTAGTTAGTATACTATTTTCTCATGTAGCGTTATAGTTCAGTGGATAGAGCACCTGACTTTAAATCGAAAGGTCGTGTGTTCGAGCCCCGAAAGAGGCTAACTTGTTTTTTCTGTAAAACATGCTGTTACCTGTGTATAGGTACGATGTGCGCTGGTCGATGTCTATAATTTAAATTATTTCCTGCGCTATATTTGCTCGCTTAAATACCCGATTTCGACATGAGCTGGTGAACATGAAGTTACAAATAACGACGCGCCTACAAAGAAGAAATCGATTGATATAGATAGAGACTGTTTAGCTTTACGTACACCTTTTTAATTAGTTAGAAAGTCACAACATCTGTTTTGACTTTCTATCCTTTTGCAACGCACTGCATGGTTAATAGTTGTCTTATTTACAGTTCAACGTAATGATTTCCTTTTTTATTTTGCAATAATTTGACAGTTGGTGGACCCTACGGTGAAGTATACCTAAATTCCGAAAGGAATTAAACAGTTGTTGTCTTATCGTGACCCTTATGGTTTATTCTGGTGTTTTTCCTTTGTTTTTTGCGAAATCATTGATTACATTCTTTGTGGCTTTCTATAATTTTGTTGTTTATATTCATATATAAATGATCGACGTTGTATACGTACATTGCCTGTTAGCACTTTTCCTTTTTATTGGAATGACAATATGGTAAAAATATTGGAATACAAAACTCTGTATCACCTCTAGAGGTTTTCTGAATCTATATCACTATGCTATTAAAAATAGATTTTGGAACTTCCCCTACACAAATGTCAGATTGGAATGTTGGGGATTGCTCAGCCAGAAATCCATTAAAACAATGGATGTTTTAACATGAACTGTGAACTCTCAGAATGTTTGTTTGCGTATTTGTGAGCAGTGTGGGTTAATTAATTAATTTAACATTATGTCAGTTGGTAAATTCACCAGCATATATTTGAATTGTTTACCCATGTGTAACGAACACATGTGTAGTGTTGCAATTTAATGTACATGTTTTCATGCGCGTGTAATTTACATGTTTTCATGTATTTCCGGTTGGTGGTAATCAGTTAATTTGACTTAATACAATTTTGTCTTAATTTGGTTTTTTGATACATGTATTTTAATGATATTTAAACAGTTATGTAATACAAGCATCATTATTATAGTAACTTGTTCTGGAAAATGCCAGTCGAGTATGCCAGTCATTACTATAGTAACTTATTCTGGAAAATGCATGTCGAGTAGGTAAACGCCTCGTGTGATCCTGATCTGGCATTTACCTACTCGAGGTGATACAAACTTCCAGAACAAGTTACTATAGTAATACTCCTATTATATCAGCTGTTTTATTTTGATACAAAATAAAATTATTTCTTAGATCGACTGATATAACTGATTTTATAGTCTTATAAGATCAGCTGCAACATTCTGCACAGGTGGTACACTTATTGCCATACGTTAAGGCCAATTGACGGAAGTCGTAGAAGCGTGTGTAAATTAATACCACGCGTTTCTTGCCAATCAAATATAATTATCGTCCTTACTAACTCAGATTAAAAGCACGAACAGTCAGGAAAAGACTACACCGGATGTTCCTTATCTTCAGAAACACTAACCGAAAATAAGGAAAAAAACGTAACTATTTTTGTTGTTTTTAACTCGACTATTCGAAGAATAAGAGAGCTTATGTAATCACCCCGGGGTTGGCGTCGGCGTCGGCGTTGGCGTCGGCGTCCCACATCAAGGTTTGCGTGTAAGCTGTGTTTACAAGTCTATATCTCTTACATTTCTTATCCTAGCACAACCAAATTTGGCCATGGGCTTCCTTATAGCATTATCTTAAGGGCTGCTTAAGCAATTTTGGTTCCAGTAACCCATGGGCTCCCATGGAACCCAAATTATGATAGCCAATAAAATGTGTCCCATTTCATATCAAATTTTGCGTGTAAGCTGTGTTTACAAGTCTATATCTCTTACAATTCTTACCCTGGCACAACCACATTTGGCCATTAGCTTCCTCATAGCATTATCTTAAGGGCTGCTTAAGTAATTTTGGTTCCCATGGAACCGAAATTATGATAGCCCTTAAAATGTGTCTGTTTCACATCAAATTTTGC